>BQNB010029952.1:0-19312 GCA_026074375.1 Tanacetum coccineum
CTATATATATTTTCAAAATATTTTACTTTTGACTTGTTTGTGTAAATTAGAAACACTTGTTTGTGTGTTTTGGAGTTGATACAAAACGTATTTTCTTTTCCAATACGCATGTCAGATCCCGGATAGTTTTTGATGAATATATAACTTTTTTATTTTATATAAAAGTCGCTCCACAAAACTATCATAAAAAGTAGCTGTTGCCAATATACAAACGTAATAAGTTTTCGCATGTCATCCATAATCAAATTCATGTACCATTTCTATATATCTTTGCTTTCTTTGTTAGAAACATCCCGAAAAAGGGATACGTACATACACTAGCTAGTTAGTGCGCATTCTCTTGAATCGTACATACACCAGCTAGTTAGTGCGCATTCTCTTGAATCGAACAAGCTAGCTAGGCTTAATTAACCCTTTGACATTATGAGTGTTTATTTCGTCACATGAATTTAACGGATCCTTAAAGCCTACTGCGAGTTTGGTCAACTAACAGAATTTATCACCTAATAGAATTAGGCACGAGTTCCTGAAATGTAATGTTTGGTTAATGATACTAGTAACCAAAAATTTGGCAGTCCAGGTAGGTTTCATAAGATGCTATAGTGATAATCCTTGGAAATTAACTTCATTTGGAATGAAGTATATTTCAACTCGGTCCGTGAACCCGTACTCTACATGGACTATGATTTTACACGTAGTCTCTTTTGCCAAACCTAACTAGCGTTTTCATACCTTAATTGGTCGTATCCACTATAGATACTGCTGACTGCAAAATGTTTTAAATTGCCTGGGACCATCGTACCTCAAGTGGTAAAGTACGTACTATTTAGTGGTATCTATTATGAACGTAAGAGCGAATGTTTCATACGCAAATTCTTGTCTTATTGTGAACGTAAGAATGATTTGTATTTTATGATAATATATTTTTAGCCAAAAACAAACAAATTTATAGAGTCAATTAGTGTTATTTGGTGTTGATTACTCCGTTAAATGGTGTCCTCCATTTGAAGCAAGTACATCTTATCTCATCAGTAACTTCCGTATATTAACTCTAGCAATAAGTCACAATCCATCATGTCTTTCAAAAGAAGACTTATAAAAACATCGTTTTACTTTAACGGCGATTATATTAAGGATTCAAGCAAGGAGCTCGAGATTTAAAAGATTAAAACAAAGTATAACAAGCTAAAATTGGATATGATCAGTGATCCATTCAATCCATATCGGACGGAACATCATATCCTAGTCCTAATAGTAATCCATATGTGGGATACAGTCATGACTTCTTCAAGAAGTACATTTTTGTTGGTGATTTTAGTGTCATCACGCCGTTTTAGGTAATGACGATTTACTAAAGACCATTGAGAGTTCATATTCGGCTCGGATACGAGTTAGGGAAGTGTGGATGAGCTAATACGAACTCTACTATGACAGAATGTGCATGAGTTACGCCGTAACACTGTTGGTTACGCCGTAACCATGCAAGGTAAGGGACAAAGACCTTTGGGGTTGATTACGCCGTAACCTAAACGATTAGGTTACGCCGTAACCTGTTGCCAGTATCAAAAGTAAGGTTTTTGGTTACGACGTAACCACTAATGGTTACGCCGTAACATGTGAAATTGATACGCTGTTACGCCGTAACTAGTTTGTTTACGCCGTAACATGTGAGTTTGGATGTAAAAGTTCGGTTTTAACCAACTTCAACCACCCAAAACTGATGTTATTGGTCTCAGAATGACTACGACAAATTCACACATATAATTCCTCTATTGTTTATGCTTTGTTCTCTTATGCCTAGATGCAAAGTGTCATTCTTCTTGAATTATCCCGATAGAGATTTCGTGCAACCCATGCACCGATATGGTCGAAATACTTTATACGGAAAGTGAACTCAACACGATTCAAGCAAGATATCCAGGATTATCACAATACCCAGCCCGATTTCCTAACATCTTTTCTCGGGGTTTTATGTCGAAGCAAGTTTTATTTCGGAAATGCAATATTACCCAGGCAGTAGTTTTGCATTACAGCATCAAAGCACATCCTTTTATTAACATGTAAGTGTCATGGGTCAGCCGACACCAAAAGGTTACTCAAATCGTTGGGACGATCGGTTAAACTCCACCAGTTGTCTTAGCAGAATTCCATAGATTTCGAGCAATGATACAGTACACAAAGAGGTGTTTAGACGCCTCCATAAGGAATTATAAGTCTCGTCCCATCAATTACTTCAATGTACTCCATAAATAAGTCACATTACATCATGTCTTTTATAATCAGCTCAATGAAACATTTTCAGTTATCTTTGTTTTGAATGTCAACAGCAGCCAAAGCAATGAAACATTTTTAAACTTAATTTCTCATATATGTTTCAAGAAAAATGTCCAACTTCATGCTACTTAATTAACTACGTACTTTGATCAAACCCATAAAAGTTAATCCAGTAGAAAGAAAGTCACTACAACATTTGCTATATTCCCCGGCGACAAATCCGGGGTATACCGGGCGACTTGTCGCTGGGGATACCTTTCCTGGGCGACATGTCGCCCGGGATAAGTGGAACAGAATAGCTCGAATGGGATTCCTTCCCGGGCGACATTCCCGGGCGACATCGCCGGACCCACATAGTTTCAGTCAAACAATTAAGTGTCACGGTGGAAGGTATTCCCGGGCGACATGTCGCCCGGGATACAAAAATTAATTAATTAATTAGTCATAATCCCGGGCGACATGTCGCCCGGGAAAATGTTAAAATAAGTTTATTAAATAAATTAATAATGTGAATCAGGACGGTTAGTAAACAGTATAAAGCAGTGGACGTTTGCTCAATGGTTTAAGGTAGTTAACTGAAACGTCGTTCCTATGGTTCCCATAACCTTGTGAAGATGATTTCCATGTAAAACATTTTGGTGTCGATCCTATGGCTTCTGCGTTTTTCTTATAGCGTTTGGTTTACAGTTTAGTCACATAAAATTTGGCAACCCCAGTAGGATTGCTAGTGAACATTTGTTAGTCAGGCTCGACGGTATAAGGCGAAACCTCACCTTGTGAGTTTAAAACTCACACGTGAGTTTCAAATCAGCCAATTAAAGTCGCGCGCGAGTTAATTTTTTGAGAAGAGAGTGGTGAGTTAACTCATCACTGAGTTACATAAAATTGGTCCATCACTTATTTGTTTTAATATATTTTATTTTAGTTATGAGTGTGTGGGTATTTAGTGGGTATATTCACTACAAGAAAAAAGTCTTTCAATGACACACAAAAAGTGTCAGAAAATGTCAAAAAAAGTGTCACTAAAAGACTTTTTTTTTCACCTTCACTTATAAAAAGTGTCATTAAAAATCCAGGTGGTAAAAGTATATAGTGACACAGTTTACTGACACTTACTAGTGTCAGGATAGGTTGAGACTATTTCTGACACATATATGTGTCACTATTGGCCACTAGTAAAGCAACTGGTCATATGTACTCTTTATAGATGCATCTTAGGCTCTTAGGCTGCTATATTTATATAATTAACTGATGCATACAAAAAACTGAGATTAAAATCAATTTCTTATTTCAACCATATATTGATATACTCCAAGTATTTGCCTAACCATGAACAAGAAACGAACATCTTTCTAAAGTACGAAATGCAAATCAACGCAATTCAACCAAATATAACTGAGATAAAAAAAGAAAAAAATAGGCATGCTTGGACTTCGCAATCCTCATGTCGCTTAATTGGTTCCTGCACGTACAAAAACTGCTCAAAGGGCTTACACGTATAAAAACTACAATTTGTGTTTAAATGTAAACTAATCAAACCACATGTGGGTACGGAATTTTAATCATCGAGGGTTTGCAAACAATAACCTGGTCAAAAACAACACAAAAACAGTCATACGGGTCAATATAACTCAAAAACAATAACATGTCAGCGGGTCACATGGGTCATTTTACTCAAAATTCATGTTTGAAATAATGCATAAAATAATGGGTTGACCCGACCCAGCCCATTTTCCCCAAGACCCTTTTTACCCATTTCTAAACGATGACTTGTTTGACCCATGACCCATTTGACCCACCGTCCACTAGATCCATGAGCCAAAACAACCCAACCAGCCACTGGTAGTTTAAGGCATGGATGATATTGAAACTTGAAAGAAGTTGTAATTATCAAAAAGAGCATGGATGATTATCCCTTAACTTTATATATCCTTATAACTCAAACAACAAAATAATTCAACTCATAATAAGATATTTACTTACTTTGATTTGCACTCTGATGTCCTGAATGCAGGCATTGGCCATTGCATTTTCTTGCACAGCTCATAAAGTGAAGATCTTGGTCCTCCTTTTTTATGGCGATTGACTTACAGACTGCCATTTAAACAAACAAATCAATTTTAGAAGACGTTGTGCAAGTATCGTTTTGATAATGATTAAATTATAATGATAATTACCTGGTACTTCAACCTCAGATTCTTCCTCCACTAGACATTCATTAAATAGATCCTCTGCAGTTGGCTCAAGATTGAAGAGAGTTGCCTTTGCATCTCCATCTTGACCTTGATTCTTCCTTGTAATTCCTTTTCTCTGTCAGACGAAGCAGCATCAACATGTCAAGGAAAACATTAAGTCGATTTGGAATTATCTTTAATCTTAAACGGGTTAAAAAAGAAAAAAATCATCAGCAAAAAAGTAAAAAACCGCCTAAAGTGTACTTTTAATTCATAACAGCTTAACATAATTGAGTTTATTCTATAAATCGGGAAAATCAGAAAATTCCTAATGTATACTTTAGTCCAGTCAATATCAACCCACACATTAAGTTTTTTGGAGTACTTGCACAATGATAATTTGGAACAACTTTATCCTACCCATTTTGACCCACACGTTAAGTTTTTTGGAGTACTTGCACACTGATAATTTATTTAAGAAAAAATAACTGGGATTGTCTGAATTAAGACATGACGTTGCAGTAGCGATCTTAGAAATTTGGTAGGACTGTTATTACGAATATCAATATGAGATATAGTGTCAACCTGAGAATGCAAAAATTAATAACACGGATAAAAAAATTAACATGTTTTCACACATTAATGGTTAAGCAACTAATATTTGATGTGAAATAATTACCTCCATGTTTATATGACTCGTGACAATGGACATATTCAAACCAGGTATTGCCTCTTCAACAACATCCACAAACTTTACACCGAGCTTTTTTGAAAGAGAAACCTGATTATGAGGTTGTTTTGTTCTTCTGTGAACCAGCTAGTCACTAGATTTTTAAATTGAGAAGTGTCCACCCTCTTGTCAGTTTGGGATGCAATAATTTCATCAATGGTCAAACTTGGATCGTATGAACTTTTTTTAAGTTCACACTTCCAAGATTTCCATTTATGTGAAATGTCTCGCATAATCCTTCTCTTTATTTTCTTTTCTGAGTTAGGTGATTCGAAAGCAAACTTACCCTGAAACCAAATTATGGTTAGTTAGTTACATATATATTAATTACAGTATGCATACTTTAAAATTTAGAACAATTTACCGTAATTATTTTCCACAAATTCTCCTTTTTATCTTCAGGAACCTTCCTCCATTCTGGATAATCAATGCCAATATGTTGAGGCATCCTCACTAGGGTCATAAGAAATCTTTTCAACTCATTTGCTTCATTTCCCTTAGGTTGGCCAGTCTCACTAAACGTGACCAATACTTTCTCATAACTTGCCAAGTTCCATATCTCTTTCGTGTTCGTCGCATATCTGAACTTTTTATGCACACCTAGCATATTGAAAAAAAGAGGTTAACATAAGGTGATCTACTCGAGAACTATCACTAGCATCATCACTCACTTTTATTATCCAAGTAAGCTGACTTTCTCGTTTTTGTCAAATATTAATTGTTTCATAACAACGCCATTCTTGTAAAGCTTATCTTATAATTAACATAACGATTCTAAATATCAAGCATCGTATATAAAACGAATGAAATTTAAAAAGGTTGTAAAATTACCTTGATGTGGAGCATTGTCAATAGATAGATGACTTGGCTCGCATGAGGTGTCTTGGCCCTCATTTGTGGATTCAAATGGCTTTACAAGTTCTGTACAACCACTGCTTATTCTTTTTCCCATTCTGCTCATATATACCAAAAACGGTTAGTAACAAAACCAAGATTAACAAGATATACAAAACTTATCTATCTTACATATAATTCAGCTACATTTTCAAACAAATTGACTTAAAGTGCATGTATTTGAATATGTAGGCTATTTTGATCAGAATTGCATCCCACGTTAAAGGCATTCTTATACATGTCTAACAACTAGCCATCCTTATAACTGAGGATCATGCAATTTTTTGTCCTTGGAAGTTCCTTTACTGAAGGCTTAATCAAGAAATACAGGAGAATCAGCGACTTGAGAGGTCCAGACATGTATTTTCCACCGTTTAGTAATACAACGTCTTTCAAGACCTTGTAAGTTGAATTTGCTTTTCTTAATATACCATCAAAGTTTAATAGAGACCTTAGCTTTAACAAGCTTAACGGTGCCATTCCTAATGCTTTCGCTGATCTAAAGAAAACAGACAACATGTAAGTATTTCGTTCACTTATTAATATCATGCATAAGGCATTATTTCTTTACTATTGTTAGCCTTAACTACGATTGTAAAAGTACATGGTAATATCATTTTCATATCTTTTATGACATTTTAAATCATATATATTTGTATAGGTGCGGTAGAAATTGCTGCTGTTGGAATATCTATTGCTATTTTTAATCAAGCTTCAAAAGTAGCTATATCCCCGTTTGTTAGTATTCCAAATTTATTTGACTTAGGTTAATCTGATTCTGATTATATGTTTTCAGATCAACACGATCCTAGGGCCAAAAGGAACCGAATACGCTCTAATAAGACCTAAAACATAAATCTAATTCAAGCTATTAAGTAACTAAGTATGCATAATCTTCACATTCAACTTAAATTTCTAATCAAACAAAATCAATCATTCTGAGTTACTTATACACAAACGATTTATTGATATACAAAACCATATCAATCAGAATCAATCATTCAAACAAATGAATCAAAATAGGCGTATTGAGGACTTACTTACAATTGTGTGCCGATTTGTACTGATTTTGATCAGAGAACTACCGATTAACCAACTCCGATTGGAAACCAAACTACTGATTAAGTAACTCCGATTCGACTCACTCGACTTCGAAACTGAACTACTGATTAACTAACTCTAATTCGAAACCGAGCTACTGTAACAACTTCGAAACCCTATCTGCCGATTAGAAACCCTAATAACTTCGAAACCCTAACTGCCGATTAGAAACCCTAACAACTTCGAAACCCTAACTGCCGATTAACTCGATTCTAGTTTGCATACTGAAAGAGTGAGTGACGATTTGAATTTAGTGAGTGCGAGAGTGTCGATTTTCATTGCCATAACGATTGAGTGAGTGTGTGAGTGACGATTTGGGGAAAATGAAGATGAGGAACTTTGGGATTTTTGTTTGGGGATATCGATTCTCTTTTTACTGTAACTTTGGGGTACATTCCTCTTGTAATTTTTCTTTAAATTTATATGATTTTTAATAGATGTCAAATCGTATCACCTTATATAAATTTAATTATTATTATTTCATTTTTTTATTTTTTTTCTTTTTATAAATGAAAAGAGTGAGTTATTGGTATTCTATACGGATATAAGGGTGTTCACGGTCCGAAAATTGAACCGGACCGACTAAAGTCAGACCAGACTGAAACCGACTTTGTCCAAAAGCTCGGACCGAAATGGTCCGGTCCAACAAGGCTTAAATACCGGTTTTTTCGTAAGACCGGACTAGACCGAACCGAGGACCGAAAATAAGGAAAAAGATGGACCGACAACCGGAACAAAATAGGTTCAGTCCAGTTCGATCAGTACAAATAGGGTCTATTCAAGTTAGACTTTTCGTAGCACTTTTTTTTTCTTTTTTGATAAAAACTACTTATGTTCACACTTTCTAGAAAAATAATTAAGAAAAATATTTTCACTCACACTCTTTAGAATATTAGGTACAAAACACGGGACCGAGTATCGGACTGAAATGTTTGGTCTGGGTTGATTCAGGTCCGGTCCAAACCAAATACCAAATATTAGAGAAAGGACGAACTGTAGACCGAAACGAAATATGTTTGTTCCAGTTCGGTCCGATCCGTGATCTATTACTTTTTTTAAAACTACATTTTTTCGAGAAAAACTACATTTTTTCTCACACTTTTTTAAAAGTGTGAGTAAAAGTAAGACTATTACTTACACTTTGTAAAAAGTGTGGGTAAAAGAAAGACTATTACTTACACTTTGTAAAAAGTGTGGGTAAAAGTAAGACTATACTTACACTTTCTAAAAAGTGTGGGTAAAAATAAGACTAATACTTACATTTTATGTAAAGTGTGAGTAAAAATTAGACTTTTGGTTACATCTTTTAAAAAGTGTGAGCAAAACTAAACTATTACTTACACTTTTCGGAAAAGTGTAAGTAAACATGTACTTTTACTTACACTTTTTCTTGTGTGTCATTAAAAGTTGTGTCACTAAATGCCTTTTTTTGTAGTGATTTTATATAAAGTGAGTACTTTAATTAAATATGAGTTTGTGGTTGCTATTACGGTTGAAATGTGAATTATGATAAATTTTAAAGTTGAAGAGAAAAAGTTAATGTAACGCCGAGAAATCCAACCTTATACTTTTAATTTGGAGCTTTGCTAGAACCACAAAATTTATACAAAAGAATATCCACAAAATGATGTTTGTTATGTGTGATTGGTTTAATCAAAGAGAACAAAGAGAAATTAAAGCAAAAAACACTAATCACACATAGCCAACATCATTTTGTAGATATTCTTTTGTAAACATTTTGTGATTCTAGCAAAATTCTTTAATTTGGCAACCACATGGCCTAGCTATGGCCTAGCTAGCTTATGCTTGTACTTATGTCCTAGCTAGCTTGTACTTTTAATTTATTTGGAATGAACATTTACTCGTCATCTTTAAATGGCATAATCTACATGGACACTGATTTCACACGTCATATATTTTGTCACATCCAACAAGCTTTTTCAATTCATATCTCATTAAATTGCCTTGGACCCTCATACTTCTTTCCGACGAGGTTTTGTACCCACGCTTCGCGACGGAGTGTTTATTATAATAGTATTGCATATATCGCAATATACAGTTATAAAAAGTCGTGTCTTTTTTTTGTTTTGTGAAAGCGATTCCCGTGATTATATGGACCTGAATAGGGGTGGCAATTCAGGTCGGGTTCGGGTTGATGGGTTCGGGTTGGAAGGTTGGCGGTAAGAAAACCTCAACCCAAACCTGACTCATTTAAATAATCGGGTCAGCTATGTGAACCCTAACCTGTTTACACATAACCCGGGCCTGACCCATTTAACTCGTATATATACTGGGTTGGCGGGTTAAATAGATTACACGAGTTGAATAGGTTAAACGGGTTTTTGGTCGACCCATATAACCTTTTTTATATACAAAAGTTGGCACACTACACGGGTTAAACAGGTTAAACGGGTTTGTGAGTGGCCCGTTTAACCCATGTAACACATATAATAAGATATAAATAATTTTTAATCTTAAAAAAATGTTAAACGGGTTGACGGGTCGACCTGTGAGAAAGAAAAACCAGTTTGTTAGAGCTGGGGCAGAGAAGCAATCAACAGAATGGGTCCCTGTTGTTCACAAGTATTAATTTATTCCCAACCCGAACCTAACCTGTTTAATAAACGGGTCAGATATGTCGACCCAAACCCGACCTGAAATCTATTAAACTCAACCCGAACCTGTTAATTTTCTTATCGGTTTCAGGTCGGGTTTCGTGTCGGGTCAGAAATTGCCACCCCTAGACCTGAACAACTTCAGCCATGGCTCAAAATCAGTATTGTCGTATAGCAATGGTAATAAAGATAACACAATGCAACAATTTTGGCATGCTACTATAAATTGGCATGTGATTAAACCTATATGAGAGTGTATCAACATGATTAACAATTAGCTAAACTGTTATTTGTAACATAAAGAGATGACATAACCCATTCAGCATTTGCAAACAACACTTTCTAAATGCTGCTGCAAATTACTATGTTGCCTACATATTTAACTACAAAGTTTAGAGTTACACAAAGTGCTACCTAATTATTAAGCTATGTACTCTTGCCACTAAAGCTAGTTTTTCATTCTCGAAAGACCGAGTTAGTTGTGTAGCGCGGGGCTTTACATTAACGAAATATGCTAACAAGCCCAAATCTGCAAAAAGTGCACCATATCCACATACATCAGCATATAGTCACCTGTTTTCCAATTTAAACTTGTGCCCTGAAAGTCATACATGCGGCTCTGGTTATTTGCCCCGTGCGTGTATAAAAACGCATAGTAAGAAGATGCCTATAAAAGTCTACAACTGAAGACAATATAGTTAACTGCGTAGCATGCCATTTTTGCATATTCTGATTGTTGGTTTAAAAGATTTAATTACACTTGCAGGGAGTTGTTTTAGCCAAACACACCTCTTCTAAAGCCTTTTCTTTGTTCGTATTTATAGCGAGGTTTGCAAATAGGGACTGCACATTTGTTGCAAGCCACAATCGGCTCCTCATCCGACATTATTTTAATTATGTCTTCTCAAATCTATTCTTTTACAGAAATCACCTACCTGTTGGATGGGGAGCCGATTGTGGCTTACAACATGACTTTTAAGTGCAACAGCATAATTGAATGCAACAACCCGTGTACCATTTAAGTTTAATTTTGAAGGTGTATCAAGCTGAATGGAGATGAGATGGTTCTGACCCGTGCCTTTTGAGTGCTGCGACCAATGTAACCCATGACTTTTGAGTGCAGCAACCCGTGTAACCCATGACTTTTGAGTGCAGTGAGCCGTCATAGATACTGAAATTTAGACATAACAGATTTGTCAAACTGGAACTAAAACATGTAAACTGAAATTTATATAATCTATTTAGGATTCTACTTGACTGACACATTTTGGATCGAGCACGAAAGATAAAAGCAACTATATAGCAGTTACCTCAAGGAATGAACAACAGCCGAGCCCAAGAAACTGTAAAAACAACCTCTTTCTTAGCTAATTTAGTTGCGCCATCTCAAAAAGTTCTCGGTTGGTTTTCTGCTAAAAATTACGCAGAGAAGTGCTATAAGACATACTTATTACGCACTATAAAATCACCGTATGAGATGCTTTAAAAGGTGCAACATATTGGATTTGGATCATGTGACATCATTTTATTCAAGCGTGTAAGTTAAACATTACCTTTTAGTTTCACACAAAGGCCCAAAACCTTGAACCGACTGATTTTTTTGAAACATGCGAGGTCAGGAATCAGTCATATGAGGAATATGGTCACTGCAAGTATGTAAAATGCACAAAATCAGTGGCCATTAAAATAAAACAACTATAGAAGATCCTAAGATTTGTAACATTTATTGTACTCACTGGCATCTGTGGTATCTCTGCTAGCCCATTTCTGACATGCCATAGCTCTCGGTTGCAGCTTATAAGCATGTGTTCTTTTGTCGTTGGACAGGCACACATGGTAAGACATATTCGATAATCATTTGAAAATGTATCATCCTTTTTACATTTTTTTTAGCAAAAATCTTTCTTCTGACACCTTTAAGATTGGTTTTGGCTGGTGATGTGCTTCCATGTGTTGATGCATCTGCTATGGTTCTTCCTGAGGATACATTATGCATCATCACTGTACCTATCACTCTTGATGTTGCTTCAAACCATGGTTTTATTCTGGCATCAAGAACTGGAAATTCGAATGAAGTTTGTTCAATTAGCCCTGTTGCAAATCTATTTCAGAAACCTAGCGTAGAGGATCTTAGTAAATACCATGCAATTATAAATGATGGCAGGGCATTGCTCGATACTGTATTATAGTAGTTAGGAGTAAAGCATGGGAAGATCCCGCTACACTTTCTTGATTGAGCCAACCGATGGTCTCGGAACTTCTGAGAGACTTATCAAACAACATAACGAATTCTACCCATATACTTATGACTTATTAATAGATTAAGGTGTGTTTTATCTCAATTGTGCTAAATACCAAATTTTAATAAATATGAAAAGATGTCCAATGAGCCAAACTGGTCAAACGGGTAGACATCTTCCCAAAGTCTATTATTAATGCATAAATCCTATTAATATGTTTAATTCACAGATTTGGACTGTCCTTTTTTTTGGAACGGGATTTGGACTGTTCTTTTAATAAATGTCGTTCTATTAAGTGGTAAATTTTTAAAGATCCAAAACTTTGCAAAGAAAAAAATATTCAAAGATACCGTACCTATATCTGATGTAACTAACAGATGCTATAACCAATTCAACATTCGATCCTTTGGTGCTTAATTGTAGATAATATGGGTTGTAACCTATTCAAAGTCTGACGTCTCCTTGTGCGTTCAATAGCTTTAAAGCAATGGATTGTCAATATGTCAGAAACTCACATCAAATAATAGACTTATAAAACCATGGTTTTGAGCCTGAAAACAGATAAACAGAAGTTAGTGTGTACCTTCTGTAAAGACGTAGCAAACTTCTTGAAGCTCGATATTTATGATGTCCAAGCAGCCATGTTCGTCGCATATTCCTGATGTCCCAACGCCCGGGTTTCTTAATATAGTCGTTTAAAGCATAGATTAAAAACATCAGTTAAAAGCTCAAAAAAATGCAAATAAACTTGTAGAAAGCATGCATATAAACATCCCATAAAGACGCACAACAGAAGCACACAATATAAGTTTAGCTCGGATACAAAGTTACTACTATATTTAAAGACCACTAACGTGGCTAATCTGAGAACGCTATAAAAATAAAATATGTTAAATGGACTAATTACGTATATAATAATTTTAAAAAAAATGAGAACAAAGCTTTTGTGGGACAACCCCCATAACATGTTAGAAGTGTATTCGGTTTACATATATGTTTTTTAGATAAAATAAATCCCCATATACTACCTTTCGTAGCTTGTTACTTCATTAAAAAATAAAAATATACCTATGAAAGAGGATATCTTTCGTCGCCTTCTTTTTGCTTTCACATTAACATCAACGTTGCTTGATCCCACATGCTGAATTTCCGTATCATGACGCGTTATGCAATTTCCTGATCCACTTTTGCAAAACTCATCTTCTCCATCTAAAAATTAAATATGCTGAAAGAGAATTTGGTTTAGTGGATTTGATGGGTCATGGTGGATATCACTATCATAAAATGACTAACAAAGCAAGCAAGCATACCAAACACTATCGGGTTATTCTCCCAAACCGCTTCTCATAATCGTACTTAACCCCTAAATCGAAAAAACAAAACATCAATTAAGTGAATACAATAAAATCACCAAAAAGCTAAAAACTCAAAAATCTGATAAAGCCTATGCCCTTTGCAACATACATGCTCGACTCGAGAAGTGCCGTTTCCAGCTTGTATATGGTATTAGTTCGTGAAGTTTGAAGGCCTCAATACACCTGAATAACATTTATCCACTTTAATTATAGAGGTCGAGTATATAACATGAAACCTTTTTATAAGCACCTTAGCTTAAAAAACAAATAAGGGTTACTTACACTTGCTGGGATTATCAGGCTCCGTGTAGCACTTCACCTACAAATATTAGCAGCGCCACTCACAATAAATCAATCCAATCAATAATCTCAGCTAAATCAAAATCAAACCTAATAACAAATATATATTACCGTTGCGGTATGCATAACAATAACATACCTTTCGTGTTCAGATGGTTTTATAAACAGGAGCAACATCGGAAGTAGTATCCGATGCCCGCCATGGCTGCGACCATATGGCCACCTCGCCAAGGCACGGGTATATAATAGCTTACAATCTCATCATTGCCTGGATTCATTAGAGTTCGGGCCAGTTTCGCCTGAACTATACTGCACGTGATAAACAAAGATAACTTTTTCTTCTCAACACCTTGAGCAGCCCTGCAAAATAAGAAAGAGCCGAATTTAGCAACAAAAAACAAATACCCGTAAAGTAGAATTTGAAAAAAAAACAGATTACATCAGCTTATAAACAGAAGCATCGTTATCTACTATTCAACCCATAGCAAGTTCCCATGATTCTGTCAGTGATTCAATGTCAGGTTCTTATATATAAGCTTATTATATCACAATAAGCTTATATAAGACAAAAAGTTTTAAAATAAGCCAAAAAGTTTGAAAGTAAGCAACAAAAACCGAGGCTATGAAATATAAGCACGAAACCAAACAATCCATAAACCAATAGCTTTAATAAAGAAAAATAGAGTGATACTAACCTCGATGTGGCTAATTCTCATTCCGACGCCATCAGAATTCCACCTAAAATGTATTTTGAAAGTAACCATCCTTCATCGATCATAGAAGCGGTACCCAAAACGCGCCATTGGTGCGACCATATGGTCACCCCGCCAAGATATATGGTCACCATGCCAAGATGCAGGTTTAGTCACAGTTACCAAGAACAAAATAAGCAACCTCAGACCAACAACACGTGTTTATCAAACCATCCCATCCCTCTTACTCCTCTCATCTCTCGCCAAAATACAGGCATAGGTAAACAACGATCATCGCATATTTTTTTATAGAGGTTGCTGAGGCGAGACATGCTCGCACTCAACCATCCGCCCACATACCCAGTTTCAAGTTTTTTCAGTATACCTTTCTGTTACACGCCTTTAATATTTATGGCAGCATTGGGATGACAATCCTAACCTTTAATATTAAAGATCATCTAGCTGTGAATCCCCAACATGTGAGAACACCCACAAAACAAACCATCAACCACTAACGCCACATACCATCGCCGGTGGGACCAAAGAGGTCGGAGGCATCGGACACAGCTGTGGATTGTGGGTTGAGAAAACTTTGTATGGAACCCCCCATTTTAAATACGGATACAATTATAAAACCTTACAAACATCAGGAGGGTTCAATTACCCAAAATTACAGACAATCATACGCATATACTTCACGAACTACTATTTAAAGAACACCAACGTCTCCAACCAACCAACAATGCCACACACCATGAACGGTGGCAACAAAGAAGCCGGTGGCATCAAAGAGTGCGTATGTAATATTTTTAAGAGACAAAACGACATGAGTTTGAACCCATATAGACTGATGACAGTCTGTCAAAACATCCGTAACACATACCATAAGGGAAAACCTATGGCAATATCAAATCAAGTGAACTTTCGCCCAAACAAATAGTGTTCAAATTTCCTATAACACAAACCATAGAGAAAAACTCTCAGAACAACGCTGGAAGAACCTCCATGGCTGCGTTAGGATAAACGCCCCGCCAAGATAAGGCCATTCTCAAGCGTTGAATATAAGTATCAACAAACCACTCTTAAGGGTGTTCTTCAGCCCTTATAACAATAACAAACGACCTAATAAAAACCCCATAACATAATAAAAACCCCAAAATGAGAAAACCTCAAAAATTATGTAAAAATCATAATTTCAAAATCCAATTTCTATTCATACATGCATAACCAAATCAAAACTCCTAATCAATCTTCATTCTAACAATGCATTTACAGTTTGAAATCAAACATAAATTAAGCACAAATTACTAACGGGGCTTTGTCAACTGATAAAAATATTCGGAGCTCTTTTTTTATAATAGTTGGATACTCGCGCATAGCGGCGGCGATAAAAATTGCTATCCCAACTCGCTCCGCAATTCCCTACCCGCTTAGAGAATTCGTTTGTTTGGGTTTTCGTAGCTTTCCCGCAACATCATATTAACATCATTCTCGCTTGTATAAAGACTCACACACTCTCTTACCCATCAAACATTGTCTCCAAAAGTATATATCTTTTACGAATCAAGTTTGTATTCAAATTAAAGTTAAAGTTGTTAAAAAATTCAAAATAAACCCACTAAAAATGTGAAAAGCTAAAAATTTATAAAAATATATCAAAAAGGATGTTGAATTAAAGATCACGGAATTTTAGAAAATACGGTGAAATTAGATCATAAAAAAAATAAATAGATAAAAAGATATGTCAAATTGAAAATAAAAGTGATTTTTTAATTAAAAAGTGACACATGTCACTCTATGATGTGATCTTCTAAAATAAGATGGATGGTCAAGATTGCACCTCCTTATCTTAATTTTTGATGTGACCCACATTGTAAATGCTTTATATGATAGTATAGATATAGAAGTACAGATTGAAGCAACCACCTCGTGCTTGGTTTCAGCATTTTGCAGGTTATGTTATCCTATCTGGTTTTTCTTCAAGTCGGTGTGACTTAATACTTTACAAACCATAAAGTTTACAAACAATACCAAAAGATATAAAACAGTTAAAAGAGACTTAACCTGAATTACCGGAAGGCCCTATACTTTGTTAAACCAGGATTAGCTTAAACACTTATATGTTTCAATACATTATTTGAAGCCAAAATGATGTGAATTTTGTTGAATAATATACTTACATATATTTCTAACAGAATTTGCTGCAAAGTATTTTTGCTACAAATAATCATAAACATGACCATCAGTTTTGTATCTTTTTGTTAGTATAGATCAATTAATTTGGTTAGGATCTGATTTTTCTGTTTCTTTTTAGTAGGCTTGTTTATCAAAACTCTTTCCCTTAAACAGAACGAACATCTCCTACTCTTAGAAATTTCTAATGGAGAAAGAAACAACCTGAATCAAAATCATATTTTAATTATTCTCACTCCTAACAAAAATAATTGGATCTTGTGAAAACAAATCAATCACTAATCAAGATGTATCCATTCATAATGTAGTAAAATTGATCAATAGCATTGATAATAACCATGAAAGTTTAGCACATTCTTGGTGACTTGCTATCATGCTTTGACATCGATAGCTAGCTTTTGATTGAATGTAGCACAATGTTGATTTACACCACAAATAAACCACGCTTTTCCAGGGGACGAGAGCCCTATAATGTCGTGTCCAGAGGTGTGAGCTTTACTTGGTGGCGGAATAATGCAATGAGCAAACGCGTTACCGTCCACTTGAAACACATTATGTACGCCTTTGGGATAATTAAACACTGTAATAAAAAGAATTTAAAACATATACAACATTAAGAAAATGTTACATAAAAAAAGAATCAACATATTTTTTGGTGTTCACCTAGGTTGTCGCCGACTTTAAAAGTTTTACTGCTAGCCCAAGCTTGATAGTCGAAATCGAGTGTCCAACCACTTGCATCTCCCACCACATAATCCGTTGCTTTGGTGGTCGTTGGAAATAGCACGATAGACAAAATGGCTAAAACGACAAAAATGTGATCCAAAGAGGTCATTTATGGATCGATAACGTATTAGACCACGGTTATTAGATAGTGTCGTTTCTTGTTCTTGAGTTGGGTTTTTAAAGGCAAACATTGTATAATTATGGGAATTTATTTGCCTTGTAAAATCCAAAAAAGTTGCAATTAAAAAGGAATCAAGCACCAGCCAAGGTACGGCAGAAAAATGGGTTGGTAATCACGACCGTTTTTTTGTTTGGCCTATAAAAATGTTACTTTTGCATTTAAAAGATTATATAAAAAATTAAAAACATTACTTGTTCCAGAGATAGGGGTCTTAGGTATCGGTAAATCTCATGGATCATTTTTATTGAACATAAGGCTTGTTTGCTTAATTTTTCATTCAGTAATGTTTAATTAATGAATGATTTAATGTAAAGATTTAGTTTTGTCATTTTTTATTTTAAATTATTTCTTTTATTAAATGAAAAACAAACAATTTTTTAAATGATTTAATAAATTAAATTTTCATATATTAAGTCAATTAAGTTAAATTCAAACACTACTTTAGTTTTTAGTTTATAAGATTATTGGTCTTGATGAAATAAATGAATAGAAAGTTGACAATAAAAAAAAATAGACAATATATAAAAAGAATGGTATGGAAAAAATCTTAACCGAGAGGGATGCTGCCCATCGAGTTACCCATGCAAACTCCCGTGAAAGATTAGTCTACTTGCCAAAAAGCGATGGGAACTCCTCGTAATAGGACAAAAGAAAAGCCAAAAAAGAAAAAAAAGGGGAATCGCATATGTATCATTTGAAAGATATATAATTGCATATATAACATTACTACATTAGTACAAGTTTTAATATATACGATACAATACATTTTATACATGTTTTGGATATATTTGTGTCATAATTACATATTAGATTCTCAATCACGCAACACTTATATATATGGATTTAAGTTCATTTGGATACCATATTTTATTTGGATACCAAGGTACTAACTAATCTTTGGGCCTGTTTGGCAACAACTTTTTTGAAGCTTTTTTGGAGCTGTAAGTTTTTTGTTACAAAAATAATCTCTTTCAAAACAAGTAGCTCTATTTGGTTGCATCAACTTCAAGCTTTTATTTTAAACAAGTAGCTCCTAAATAAAAAGCTGATTAATAAAACTTTTAAAATTGTTAAGAGCTGTTAAAACTATTAATTATTAATATACCCTCCAATCATATTATAATCTATTTAAATATGTCTTTTTAAGTCATTTTACATCTCATAATTAATGTCAACAGCTAATTTACCAAACACTTTTATTGAAAAAAATATACAGCTTATAGCTCATGTTAACAGCTTTACAGTTTACAGTTAACAGCTTACAGCATACAGCTTAGAGCTATATTCGCCAAACATACCCTTGGTAAACCAAGTCTTTGTAAAAAGCTTTAGTTGTTAAATGCCTTATGCATTGATTGTATTACATGTTGTGTACTCAACTTTGTTGAGACAAGTTTACAGTGACTACACTTTATTGAACCATGTTTACGGCGTTGGGTTAGGGGAGATCTGTGCTGGGTTCAAAGAAAATATACGCTGCTATAAATGATACTTTTCTTTGCCTTGTAATAACTTTATACTGCCAAGGACAAACTTTACGCGGCTCTTGTTGATATTTACACTTTACTCTGCTTTGTTTTAGAATTTACACTGCCGCGTAAAACTTTTACATTGCCAAATAAATATTTACGCTGCATGCTGCTTCTTGTTTTATGTTTGTGTATATACAATTAAACATGGTACCAAAACAAATCACTAAAACTAAACACTGTCATATGCCAATCCGAGAAATTTTTCTCCCATGAAACTAGACCATTAGTATGCATAAACTGACAGTACACCAGCATGAGAAAAATTGCAGGACCAGCATAACTAAAACCTTAACCACTGAAACTTG
>BQNB010029952.1:37234-55315 GCA_026074375.1 Tanacetum coccineum
CATGTAAAACGTGGGGCTATGAACTCACCTTGAGTGAGTAATGCCAAGTATATCTCAAATAACGCGTCACGCGAATCGATCAAATGCAACCTAAGTAAATTAAGGTCATATAAGTACTATTCACACTGATAACTACCATCGTGCATAATTCTATATAGCTAATCACCCTCTAATTATTTTGGAAAAATTGTGCTTAATAAGTAAAAACGTTTATAATTATCGGTTTAGTAAAACTGGCGTAACTTTCGCGTTTTAAGCCCGATTCTCGCGTTTCTTATGCCCATCTTTTCGTATTAAGACGGGTTATCGATATTTGACATTTTCATAAATTTTGTCCACTGATGAACAGTAACTTTTACTGTTCACATCAGGCATGAGTTTTATGTAATTCGTATTTGTTGTCGTAAAAACCGTAAATATCGTATTTTATTCGTTATAGCTCTGTTTTTAACGATTCTTTCGTGGACGTTCCCGTATTTGAAAGTTCTATAATTTTAGGAGGTTTACAAAAATATAACTTTCTGCCATGAATAGTAACTTTTATAAAACTAGTTTTATAAAAGTATTAATTATCGTAAACTCGCAAAATTCATAACTCGTTCGTTATTAATTGAAAAATTACGATTCTTATCATTTTGGAATCCTAAAAATATGTGTTATTTGTTAAAAATACTAATCTAGCTGTTTGATATAAATTTTATAAAAGTTATTTTATAAACTCCGTTTAATTGACGTATAACTCGTTTTTAACATAACTTTTTCGTTATTAACCCGTTTGACAAGTTTCTTATCTTTTCGGAATCGTCATGAATTGTTTTATCTTATAAGAACATAAAATGGATATGTTAAAATTCGAATTTTGGACAGCAAGTTTGATTGAGTTTGTTAAGTCCATATATATCCTTGTTTTCATATTTTTCCACTTTTGTAAACTACCACAACTCTTATATTTCATAAATGTCATATGTTTTACATATAATAAGAGTCCATGGTTCCATAATTGTCCTTATATATCCAAATTTACCAAGTCTATATTATACTTTTAACCCTTAACTTTCATAAATAACCTTTTTATCACAAGTTTATACTTAGTCACTTTTACATATAAACCATAAGTGTACAAGTGTATTTCTTCCAACATGACTTTATTTTAGTGTTCTAACAACATGATTAAAAGTCCATAATCAATATTAACATGTATTATGTATTTTTTTAACTAGAAACATATTATGAAACTATAAAAACCCTAATTAACCCATAATCATGTTTACACAAAAACAACATGATACAATATTTTATCATCATTTTTAACATGATATAATTAATAACACAACATATATAAAAGTAATCCATGTGATCATTTCAAGTAAAAATCTCATTTTCATGATAAAATCCTAAATGGTGATTTAAGCTAACATAGAATAACCATATGCATAAAAATGAAAATTATAAGAAAAAAAAGGTTTCTAATAGACCTTATGATGTGTGATGGTGATGATAATCAAGTGCTAAACCCTTGTTTAGCCACAAAATCCAAGCTTGCACTTAAGAAAACCCTTATTTTCTTAAATAAACCCTAGTCTTCCTTTTCTTGATTATTACTTGACAATGCTTAGCCAATGCTTGGAAATACCTTAGAATGTCTTATAATAGATGTGTATAGAAGGGTATAGGTTGAATAAAATTTTGTATAGATTTGTGTGGGTGAGTGAGTTGAGCCGTGGCTTATATGTGAGCAAAAGGGAGTATTTGTGAATTTTTCTCTAAGTGTTTATGCATGTATGAGTTATCCTTGCTAGTAATGCATGTATATAAGATGTAGATGGTCAAAAAAGATTTCAATAGTATTCAAAGACAAGTTCATGGTCTTAAGGAATATGGTTTTCTTGTCTTAAGTCAAAGAAACATAGATAGACTAGGTTTTAATGTAAGGTAGATGTACATTGACCAAGTTGCTAGTAAAATGACTCATTTTCTTATCTCTTTGGTGTTGTGCCGTGAGTTTGAGGGGGGAGGGAAGGGCTTCTAGAAGTCTTTTGTTATATAACACATTACTTAGTAAAACATGTGAAAGTTACAAGTTGTAATTTGTAAATAAAATGTGTCAACTTGCATGCATTTGTGTATTGTTATATTTTCTAGTATACAAAGTGTAAGTAACATTTACTTATGTAAAGTTTAATAAAACTTTAGTCATTGGGTACACTCGTGGGTAATTGTTGAAGCGTAGATAAATTTACATGCTTCCGGTTATGCTTAAACGTACATTTATCGCGAAACGTATTTAACCTACGTAACCAATAAAATAAATGAACAACGACCATAATTATTATCAAAATAATTATATAACACATGATTGATGTAAACGTTTGATGGTTTGATGCCCGCTCATATTAAACGATAATATTTGGCGTACGCGATTTAACCTAACGTTTACAATTTCAAGCAAACACATACAATACAAAAGGTACATTGTGAATTTATCGATGTCGTCAATGACTTGAAAACACAGGGTGTTATAGACTTCCTCCGTTAAACGAGCCTTGTCCTCAAGGCTCATGATGCAGCACTTGACGATTGTGAGGTCTTGGTGAAGAGGTGTGGGTATTTCTTCTTGAATTGGTCTTCACTTTCCCACATAAAGTCAGGACCTCTCTTGGAGTTCCATCAAACTTTGACTAATGGGATCCGACTTCGCTTCAACCGTTTAACTTCACGGCCTACTATTTCTACTGGTTCCTCAACAAAATGGAGTTTGTCGTCCAAGTTAAGTCCATCCAACAAAACGGCTAATGGTTCGTCGGCATGACACTTTTCCAGATTAGATACATGAAACGGATTATGAACTCTGCTTAATTCTTCTGGAAGTTCAAGCTTGTAAGCAACTTCTCCAACCCTTTCTAACACCTTAAAAGGTCCAACGTACCTAGGGTTTAACTTCCCCCGTTTGCCAAAATGTACGACCCCGTTTGCCAAAATGTACGACCCCTTTAAGCATAACTTTAACCCCGACTTGGAATTCCATTGGTTTACGCTTCAAGTCAGCGTAACTCTTCTGTCGATCATGAGCGGCTTGTATCCTTTGCTTGATTTGGATGATTTTCTTAGTGGTCTCTTGAATTAGTTCTGGACTGAGTATTTGAGCTTCTCCAACTTCAGTCCAACAAACAGGTGAACGACACTTTCGACCATAAAGTACTTCGAATGGTGCAGCCTTTATGCTAGCGTGATATCTATTGTTATATGAAAACTCGACCAACGGCAAATGGTTAACCCAACCCTTTCCAAAGTCGATTGCACAAGCACGCAGCATATCCTCGAGAGTTTGAATTGTCCTCTCACTTTGCCCGTCTATTTGTGGATGGTACGCAGTACTCATATCCAAGTTTGTACCTAAAGCACTCTGAAGTGATCTCCAAAAGTTGGATGCGAACCTCGGGTCACGATCACAAATGATTGAGACAGGTATTCCATGTCTCGTGACCACCTCCTTTAGGTACATTCGTGCAAGTTTATCCAAAGGATCAGTCTCTCTCATCGGTGTGAAGATCGCAGACTTAGTGAGTCGGTCCACAATTACCCAAATGGTGTCGTATCCTTGCGACGTCTTAGGAAGCTTCGTGACAAAATCCATAGTGATGTTGTCCCACTTCCATTCGGGTATCTTGGGTTGTACCAGCAATCCTGATGGCCTTTGATGTTCGGCCTTGACCTTAGCACAGGTCAAACACTTGTTAACATAAGTGGCTATGTCGGCTTTCATGTTGGGCCACCAATATAACTTCTTCATGTCTTGGTACATTTTGTCGGAACCCGGATGAATAGAGTATTTTGATTTATGGGATTCGTGCATGATCACAGTCCGCAAATCGCCATAACAAGGTAACCAGCTCCTGCCATTGAGGCACAGGGTTCCATCCGCACGTGGTTCCAACTTTTGTTCTCTAATTGCTTCTGGAAATTTAGCGTTTTCAATCAACATTCCCCCAACGTCTTCACTCTTAATGTTCTCTGGTTTTCGCGCTTCGGTCTGAGCATTTAAGATCTGTTTAGGAAGATTCAAGCTAATAGTCAAAACCAAGGCTCGAACTCTTAACGGTGGTTCTCGTTCTTTCCTGCTCAAAGCATCAGCAACGACATTTGCTTTCCCCGGGTGATAAAAAATATCACAATCATAATCACTTAACAACTCTAACCATCGGCGTTGCCTCATGTTTAGCTCTTTTTGATCTAAAATGTGTTGCAAACTCTTGTGATCGATGTACATTGTACACTTAGTTCCATATAAATATTGTCTCTAGATCTTGAGAGCGAACACCACTGCACCAAGTTCTAAATCATGAGTCGTGTAGTTCTTCTCATGAATTTTTAACTGGCGTGATGCATAAGAAATCACCTTTTCTCTTTGCATCAACACAGCGCCCAAACCCTTCTTTGAAGCGTCGCAGTATGCGATGAAATCTTCGCTTCCTTCAGGTAATGCAAGGATTGGTGCACTGCATAACTTTTGCTTCAACAGTTGAAAAGCTGCTTCTTGTTTATCGCCCCATTCAAACTTAACCTTCTTCTGGGTGAGCTTGGTCATAGGTTTGGCGATCTTTGAAAACCCTTCAATGAATCTTCGATAGTATCCAGCAAGACCTAAAAATTGACGAATCTCCGTTGGTGACTTAGGAGATGTCCAATCCTTAATGGATTCAATCTTGGCTGGATCCACATGAATTCCTTCACTATCGATCACGATGACCGAGGAAACTACCTTAGGAATCCAAAATTCACATTTGGTAAATTTGGCAAACAAAACTCCTTTTCTTCAAACAACTCCAATCATTAATCTTCAGATCTTTTCGTTGCTCTTTGCTTGCTTTGGAAATAGATCAAAATATCATCAATAAAGACAATTACGAATTTGCCAGATAAGGTTTGCACACTCGGTTCATGAGGTCCATAAAATACCGCAGGCGTGCGTTTGGTCAAACCAAACGGCATAACTTGTAATTTCGTAATGACCATACGAGTTTGAAGGCAGTTTTTCAGAATGTCTTCCTTCTCGAACCCCTCCAATTGGTGATAACCGGATCGTAAGTCGATCTTCGACGTAGACACTCGACCTTGAGCTGATCAAACTAGGTATCAATTCTTGGTGAAGCGGGGATATAACGGTTCTTCACCGTTGTTTATTCAAAATTCCCGGTATATCAATGCACATCGGAATGATCATCTTTCTTCTTGACAACAAGACCGGAGCTCGCTAGGTCGAGGAACTAGGCTTATAAAGCCTTTATGGACAGCTCCTTCAAGTTGCTCCGATACTCTTTTTCATTTCGGATGGCGCCTTAATCGATAAGGTACCCGTGTCTACCAGGGCAGCACCAGGGTACCAAATTCTATTTGGAATTCCACTTGGAGTCGGAGGAAAGACCCGGGCAGTCTTCAGGAAATACTTCGTTGGAAAGTTTCTAAACTATTGGTCGTCCTCAAGTCGTTTTCTTCCTCCGATTGTCTTCAACCCTCTTTTGCAGTGATATGTGCTAGAAAGAATAGAAATCCTTTTTCTATGTTCTTCTGCGTTTTAGTGCACGAAATATGTTTAATCGGGTCCACATTTCCATGAAGTAACTTCCGTAAGCCCGTGTATGATTAAGGCTTTATTTCTCCAGGGAATGCAAACAATCTTCTCAGCACACACAATGACCGCTTGGTATTTCGCCAACCAATCCATACCGATTATAGCGTCAAAACTACCAAGTTCTACAGGCATTAAGTTTACATCGAATTGGGGTTTAGAAGTTTATATGTGCACCCTTAAGTATAGACCCTGTTTACCGTTTATCCTACCAGCAGCTAGTTCAACATCATAATAGTGATCTAGGGTAGATGGCGTGATGTCAATTTGGGAGCTAAATGCAGTAGACACAAAACTTCTATCGGCACCCGTATCAAACAAGATATAAGCATAGCGGTTGTTTAGAAGGAACGTACCAGCAACGACGTTGTCTGGGTTTGCCCCCGCATTTCCAACCACATACACCTTTGCTGGAGCTCTGTCATTCCCAGCTTGATTACCACGGTTGCCTTTGTTGTTCTTCATTCTTGGACAATCCTTTTTGAAGTGTCCCTGATCTCCGCACTCAAAACAAGTAGGTTTCTGACCCGATCCGGTGCCCTTCTGGTTGTTATTGTTGTTGGCATTTCTCGTACCCCTACAGTCACGAGCGATGTGACCGTACTTGTTGCATTTATAGCACTTTGGAGCACACGGACCTTCATGATTGTAATTACACTTGGAACACAGAGGTTTAGACCCGGCGTATGATTTCCTGTCACTATTGCCTGCAGTGTAGGCCTGGCCTGTGTTCTGCCTCTTATTTTGTTGTTGTTGTTGATTCTGATTGCTTCGGGAAGTGTTTCAAATTCTCTTGTTTTCAGTTGTCTTTCCCGCCATGAGTACTGACTCTCTTGTCCATAGTTCATGTGGGGCCATTTTTGATAGCCTTTGCTAAGAGTCTTTGGCTTTGAAGCTACGATGTTTCCATGGATCATGTCGGGCAATCCCCCGACATACCTTTCAATTTTGTCTGACTCCTCAGGGAACATCCTCCCACAGAGAAGTGCTTAGTTCATGAAAAACGTTGGTTATACTTGACACATCCGTAACCTATCACTTTCAGTTCCAATAATCAGCTCAAGCTCTTCATTTCATTTCATGTGGACAATATTTGGTCGTCATCTTCTTCCTTAGATCGACCCAAGTCATTGAATAGGCAACATCATGAGTAACAGTCATAACATGGGAATTCCACCATGTTAGAGCACTTGCTAAAAGAGTACAAGTAGAGAACTTGACCTGGTTCTCCACCGAGCAGTTGCTTATTCGGAAGACAGTCTCCATTCTTTCAAAAAACATTGGGTTAACTTAACACTCCCTCGTGCCTTTTGTTAAAGTACAGAGGTTTGCACTTCATGAAATCCTGGTAAGTGCACTCTCGAGCAACGCGTTCAGATCCCCTGACACCCGTTCCCGAAGAATGGCTATCGGTGCCATTCCTAGTTGCGTCACGTGCGGCCAGAGCGGCACTGACTCACCTTGATAATCCTAGTTGGGAGTTGGGGCATTTGTGACCGTAGTGGTTATGGTTGCTGTTGGGGCTGGTGTTATTATTGTGGCCCGTGTTGACCTTGTAGCTCTTTTTGGTGCCATTTTCTTCAATTACAAGAAAATACAATACCCGTTAGATTTCAATACAATCATAACGTAATATAACATATCCATGATAAATAAGTGAGATCCATCACAAGTTTTTAAAACATATAACAAGACAAGATCGACATACATAATACTTAAAATCTATTCCATATATAACCTGGAAATAAACATGATTGTTTGTACCAAAATGTTTTTCCCTATCGCTAGGTTACAAAATGAAAATCAACATAGAGCCCTACTAGCCGGGAGTTACCCGTAATACTTAGTAGGCTATACAGGATAGCTAATCAGAAACAAAAGTCTATACAGGTTAGTAACCAAACAAAAGATCTATACGCCTGCTAGCTGGGAGTAACCCATAATACTTAACAGACTGCATAGTAGGTACAATCATACCAAAGACAGGGATTATACCAGTGTCTCAATGTGTCTACGTGCGCTCCAGCTCAGGGCTCTGGGTACGCATGATCTATGGAATAGCAAGATCAATTGCAGCCTGACGCTGCCACTCGTGGCGCACGCGCATCAGGTTCTCTTAATACTGTAAACTCGTGTCCTCTAATGGCCTGCAGTGAGCTTTCTGACTAGCCAAGGTCCTGACGAGTCGGAATACTCTCTTGCTCGTAAGCAAGGTCTCTCCCTCCTCAATACTCAATCCTCAGCTTACAGTTGCTACGATCCGTATCTGGGCATCGTGATGTCGTGTGTAAAACTCAGAACTCTCTCTACTGCGAACATCTACCTGGTAACTGACCCTCCTGTTGACCAACTCTAAGGCGGTCATAATCCTCCTCTCAGTATCTAGGAGTCTGGTCTCTATAGTGGGTCCTGGCTGTCTCGCCGCACCAGATCCGAACCTCTTCCATCTCTTCACACCCCGGTCTGGGAGTCAGTAAGTAGTAGTCTTTCGAGGCGGTGGTCAGGCCTCGGGAATATCAGCTCCCTGCGGCTAGTAGATGTGTGCATCGTTATAGGTAACAATAGTGGGGTCTCTGATGGGATGTAGTGGGAATGCTAGATGGCTGATGATTGCTATATCTCTCATCTCACCTCGAGTGCTCTAGGACTAAGGGGTCGACTACGTGGAGATAAAAAGGATGGTGGTAGTAGAGGTGTAGGTGCTATCCAGCTGGCATAAGTCCTCAGGCTGCTCTGGCTCCGGAATGATATAGTACATTGTGATCCTCCTGCTCCATGGTCAGGTACATACTTGGAGAATGTGGGTTGCCTGCTCCAACATCTGTCGGGCAGCCTCCTCGTTCAGGCTCCCAGATGGATATACTCCAAGATCGTGCCTCAGAACTTAGGAACTGACGTATAGGTAACGGCGGAATCAGCTGAATGACTACGGTGACCAGCAGAAATGTTATATGAGATATTATTTTAGACTCTTAATATATAAATTTTAATCATAATTGTTAAAATTGTTGAATGCATTAGTCCAACTAACTAATGCAACAAGCAGTGTATGCATGAATGATGCACTTTTATGTCCCAGTTTTACACCCCGTTAGTATAGAATTCATTGTTTGAAAATCGGTTATAGTCCAGAAAAATATTTGACCTGTTTCTCTATAAATCTTGGCTCTTGATACCAATTGTAAACACCCCCCCAATTGGGTCGCAGCAGAATTGGGTCGGGCGTGTTACTTCTCAGATCAATCACCCAAGATTATATATAGAACGACCAAAAGTCTTTTGATCAAAGATACATTGGATTTAACAAGTAATTGTTACATAGCCCAAAGCTTTACTTGTTTCACATGATCAAAATACATAGATTTGAGCCCATAACAGATAACAAAATGAAAATGCGGAACAAAAATCTTTAATTGCATTTGACATTCAATTTCAAAACCATCCATGGATCCATCGCACCTTGTGTTAATTGATCCTTGAAAAACACTTGCTTTTAAACTGTCATACATAATGTTGTGTCATTCATAGGTTTGAGAAATCATATATTGGTGGACCATCAAGATCTCCGAATGATAGATGACAACAAATGCCAGACATCATATAAATGTATATTTGTTGCTCTCAGGCTAGACACTGAGGCTTGAGTATGTGAGTACCAAATTAATGGGGCGCCATTGCCCGTGGAGTGATGTTCTACCCGCAACATTCCTATATTCGACACTGGTATACGTTCGTTGTTCAGTGATAGCTACTCACCCGAACGGGGTTGTCAAATCCCAATTGATCTAATTATAAAACATTCGCGGCTCGTAATTAACAGTTCCTTGATAATGGGCTCAGCTTGGGTTATGCTCCTTGCAACCAATGTAATCCTAATATAAAACTTACCACTTGTAGTCCAGGTAGTAAAACATTGCATGTTTTTGCACTCCAAAAACTTTGTTGAAACCAAAATGCATGTAAAACGTGGGGATTGAACTCACCTTGAGTTCTTTTGATATCCAACATATCGCAGATAATGGTCACGTAAAAATATCGAATGCACCTAAAATTATCACTAGGTCGTATAAAGTACGAGAACTTTAATGATAACATTGAATGTAATCCTATAGATTATATCGTACTATCGTTCGGGCTATCATAATTAAAGAGGTCATGACATGACGTTTACGAGGAGTTAGGAACTTTAAATCTAAATCCACAAACTCGTCGATGCCATCCGAGAGGCCTTTCATTATGAAACTCCCTAGTAATATAGTACTTTGATAACCACATAATATTCTATATAGCTCATCACAACTAAACGGTTATGGTTATTATAAAAAAAATAATAAAATATTTTATTTATAAAATTACGTTTAATAAGTAAAAAACGGTTCTAATAACCGTTTTAGCAAAAAACTAGCGTTAACTTCGCGTTTTAAACCGATTCTCGCGTTTCTTATGTCCATCTTTTCGTATCAAGACGAGTTATCATAAATTGACATTTTTGAATTTCGGACCTACTGGTGAACAGTAAAAATTACTGTTCACATCAGACCTTATGTATATTTTTATCGATTTAATTGTCGTAAAACCCGTAAACGTCGTATTTTATTCGTTATAGCTCCGTTTTTAACGATTCTTTCGAGGACGTTCTCGTATTTGAAAGTTCTACATTTTTATGAGGTTTACAAAAATATAACTTTCTGTCATGAATAGTAACTTTTATAAAAATAGTTTTATAAAAGTATTAATTGTCGTAAACTCGCGAAATTCATAACTCGTTCGTTATTAATTGAAAAATTACGATTCTTATCATTTTGGAATCCTAAAAATATGTATTATTTATTAAAAATATTATACCCTTGGTTTTAATTTTTATAAAAATGTTTTTATAAAAAATTTACTTACGACTTCGTTTATTAACGTATAACTCGTTTTTAACGTAACTTTTTCGTTATTAATCCGTTTAACAAGTTTCTTACTTTTTCGGAATCGTCGTGAAATGTATTATCTTATAAAAATATAAAAGGGTGTATGGTTAAATTTCGAATTTTGGACAGCAAGATTGATTGAGTTTGTTAAGTCCATTTTTACCCTTTTTTTTTATACTTTACCATTTTTGTATTTTCCCACAATCTCATATATCATATATATTATAATTAATACATATATTAAGTGTCCCTTGTCCAATCCAAGTTCCTCATGTGTCAAGTTACCCATGTTAACAATCCTATTATCATACTTTAAAACCATAACTTGATTTATGTAACCTTAATTTACTAGTTTTTTGTCAATATCAATTTTATGTTACAAGAGGTAAATCAATTTGTGTAACCATTTTAACATGATGTCTCCTCAACATCATAAGGTATAATAACGTGTACATATGATGACACAAATAAAAACTTCTCTTTACATGTTAATGATCCTAAAATGGGGATTTAGATAATTGAATAATCATATGCATAAAAATGAATGTTATAAGAACCATAAAGGTTCAAATAGCCCTTATGCGTAAGATGATGATGATGTACAAGTACTTAAAACCTTGTTTAGCCACAAATCCCAAGGCTTTGATTAAGAATTCCTAGCTTTCTTTAAATGAGAAATACTTGTGAAATGGTGATCAATGTTGCAAATGCCTTAGTAATCTTAGAATAGGTGTATATAGAAGTGTAAGGGATTGTAGAAAATTTTGTAGGGTTTGTTGTTGAAGGTTTGTTTGAGCTATGGGCTCTTGTAGAGCACAAGAGAATTTTTGGTATGATTTTCTAAGTGTGGTGTTGTTATGGAGTCATTCACTAGATTACTTACATGTTTATAATAGGTAATTCTAGTCAAAGAGACCAAAGCATGGTCATAGGGAATGGCTCTGGTCTTCGGTATGGCATGGGTTCTATGGTATTAGTCAAAGTATGGTAGGGTTGGTGTTGTTGCATTAATGACGTAAGGTGCATTTGGACCAAACATGAAGAGTTTTTTATTGAAAACTGGTATAACTTTTGCATCCTTTGCAAGAATTTCGGATAAATGAGTGATACAGGATATATTTGAGGTAAATGTTATGTTATTGGGTATAAAAGTGGGTATTTGTTGAAGCGTAGAAAAGTTTTCGTGGCTGGGAGTGCCTAAACGCAATTTATCGCGAAAGATATACACTTAAGTATCGAGATAAAAATAAAATGAACAAAGTTAATAATTATTCTCAAAATAATTATATAACCCTTGCTTGATGTAAATATTTAATTGTTTGATACCCGTTTACATTGAACGCTAATTTTTAGTTTACGCGATTTAAACTTAATTCATGAAATTACAAGCAAACGCGTACAACACTAAAAATAAATAGTACATTTATCGACGTCGTCAATGACTCTAAAACACAGGGTGTTATAGACTTCCCCCGTTAAACGAGCCTTGTCCTCAAGGCTCACAATGCAGCACTTGACGACGATGCGGTCTTGATGAAGAGGTGTGGGTATTTCTTCTTGAATTGGTCTTCACGTTCCCAAGTGAACTCGGGACCTCTCTTGGAGTTCCATCGAACTTTGACTAATGGGATCCGACTTCGCTTCAACCGTTTAACTTCACGGCCCACTATTTCTACCGGTTCCTCAACAAAATGAAGCTTGTCATCCAGATGAAGTCCATCCAACGGAACGGCTAATGGTTCGTCGGCATGACACTTTTTCAGATTAGATACATGAAACGTATTATGAACTCTGCTCAACTCTTCTGGAAGTTCAAGCTTGTAAGCCACTTCTCCAACTCTTTCGATCACCTTAAAAGGTCCAACATACCTAGGGTTCAACTTCCCCCGTTTGCCAAAACGTACGACACCTTTCCAAGGCGATACTTTAAGCATAACTTTATCCCCGACTTGGAATTCCATTGGTTTACGCTTCAAGTCAGCGTAACTCTTCTGTCGATCACGAGCGGCTTGCATCCTTTGCTTGACCTGAATGATTTTCTCAGTGGTCTCTTGAATTAGTTCTGGACCGAGTATTTGAGCTTCTCCAACTTCAGTCCAACAAACAGGTGAACGACACTTTCGACCATAAAGTGCTTCAAATGGTGCGGCCTTGATGCTAGCGTGATAGCTATTGTTATATGAGAACTCGACTAGTGGCAAATGGTTAACCCAACCTTTTCCAAAGTCGATCGCACAAGCACGCAACATATCCTCGAGAGTTTGAATGGTCCTCTCGCTTTGCCCGTCTGTTTGTGGATGGTACGCAGTACTCATATCCAAATTAGTACCCAAAGCATTCTGAAGTGACCTCCAGAAATTGGATGCGAATCTCGGGTCACGATCACAAATGATTGAGACGGGTATCCCATGCCTCGTGACCACCTCCTTTAGGTACAATCTTGCGAGTTTATCCAAAGGATCGGTCTCTCTCATTGGTGTGAAGATCGCAGACTTTGTGAGTCGGTCAACGATCACCCAAATTGTGTCATAGCCTGTGACATCTTAGGAAGCTTTTGTGGACAAATTCCATAGTGATGTTGTCCCCCCTTCCATGTCGGGTTCTTGGGTTGTTACCAACAATCCTGTGGCCTTTGATGTTGGCCTCTGACCTTAGCAACAGGTCAAACACTTGTTAACCATAAGTGGCTATGTCGGCTTTTCATGTTGCCACCAATATAGCTTCTTCATGTCTTGGTACATTTTGTCGGAACCCGGATGAATAAAGTACTTTGATTTGTGGGACTTGGTTTGTGCTTAATTACACATACCTTTTACCTTTAAAAACGAGCTAAAATAACCAAAAACGGACTCAAAATGCCAAATATATGCTTGTTTTGCTAATTGTGTTGTTGCGGGAATGGAATATCTCACAAAAAAACGGACGAAAAAAACCAATCAAAAAGAGACAAAACCGGACACCGGGATGGGAAATGCGTGTAAAGCGAAAGCCCAATCAAAGTCAAGTCTACTCCGAGAAGAAAAAGCAAAGAAAAATATAACTTGAGGGGTCAAAAATGCCAAACCCCTAAGTTATATTATTATATAAACCACAGGGACTGATTACGCCAATTTGGGAAACTTCATTTATAAAAGAAAGAAAAGTGGAAATAGAGAATGAAAAGAAGTGTGATGTGGAGGGGTTTTTGTACACAAACCAAACATACCCTTAATCATCTTCAACCTCTCTCTGTCACAACCCAACTTGTATAAACCCTTTCCCCAGCTTTCCCGCCAATACCAAAACCAGCCAGCACCCTGTTTTTTTTTGCTCCCATACTTCTCTGCAAAAATCACTCAACACCCTACTACTACCCCCCAGCTTTATAAAGTCCAGTTGGCAATCCCTCTCTCCATTCCAAATGCATTTCGTATGCTTGAGATTGTCTCCAAAGAAGCTCAAAGAAATCAAAAGGCTCGGATTTGCTTTAGATTCACTCACACAACTAGACACACTTGGTTTTATTCTCCAAAGTAGCAAAGCTGCAAGTCCAAGACTTGGGCTATAAAATAGAGCTTTTGGTAGCCGTTGAGGCATCTAGTTTTTTTTAGTTTTTAGTAATCAGTTAGTTTTTAATTAATTTCAGTTTTTTAATTCACAAGTCATTTACAGCTTTTACTTTAAGCTTTGTAAATTTTCAAAGTTTTTAATGCAAGTTTGAGTTTTTTCTAGTCAATTTACCATTTCAAGGTTAGTTTCTTCATTGTGTTGTTTTGTGTTTTATAAAAACTCTCATAAACCACTGCTTGGTTTATCTAGAAGCTCTAATTAAGTAAGTTTATAAAGTTAATTAGAATTAAGAGGAGAAAATTACAAAAATCACTCTCACAATTTACCACAGCTTATGTTTATGGATGACTAAGCCAGTTTCTGGATGGGCTTATGGACTTCACTAGCTTGTTTATACAAGATATAGAGCTTGTAGATTCATTGTTAGACTGTTTTGAGCAAGGGTGTAGTATGTCTCTCTTTTTCTTACTTTACTGTTCTATTGCCAGAGACTGCTAATTCATTTTTTTGCTTACTCTTAAGCCTAGCGAGTATTTATCTTAAGCTCGCAGTATTAACTTAAGCCTAGCAGTATTAACTTAAGCCTAGCAGTATTAACTTAAGCCTAGCAGTATTAACTTAAGCCTAGCAGTATTAACTTAAGCCTAGCAGTATTAACTTAAAGTTAGTACTGGTAGTTAATACTGTTAGTACTGTTGTAGTACTGTTGTGTTTATCTTGTTTAATTTAGCTTAATTTCTTTTTGTATTTGCTTATTTAGAGTAGTTTAGCTTATTTAATTTGTCTTAAGTTTATTTGAGCTTACTTGTGTTTTGTGGTAAAGTTTTTAAGTGTTTTTCCAATTCTTGCTTTTATTCTTGTTCTAGCTTTAAGTTCTTTGTTTATTTTTTTATACATTTGCTTATCAGTGGTTAGTTTCCAACTTCATATCTCATCCTTGTCATATTCAAACAATCATCTATTGTGACTCGATATTCCATCTCTAGCCTGTTGGGACATTACGACCCGGGATACGCTCACTTTCTGCTTCCGGTTTTCTTGATTTGTGGGTCTGATCCTTGTTATATATTTATATATGTTTATGTTTATTTATATATAAAAAGGTGTAAGTTCGCGCGAGTCAATTTTTGGCGCCGCTGCCGGGGAGGTTGAAAAAGAATATCGCTACGTATCTGACCAATTTGTATTTTTACTGTGAATATTTTTTCTACAAAAAATATATAAATGTACATAAAATTTTTTTCTCACTTTCTTTTTTTTGTTAATTATCATCTAAAAAATCAAAAAATCAAAAAAAAAAAAAAAAAAAATTTTTTTCCAATAACAAGAAATAAAATACATACATTGGTAAAAATACCAAATATAATATTCTCAATTGAGGTATTATATAATAACTTCCCGGGTGAACTTATGGTTCCCAACTCGAACAAAAGATTTTAAAACCTTACTCCTTTGTTCTCTTACGATATACGGTTCTCTCACCTTGAAAAGTTGAACAACACTATAAAGTGGGTATAAGGAGGGTGGTTGTTCTTTGAACTACGACCGAAAGGAGAAATCAAGCTTCGCGCTATTCCTTACTCCCTCCGCTCACCTGTTGCGTTTATTCTTTTTGAGAGGCTCGTGACGTAAGTAGATTATTTGGTTGAGTTGTTTTTATTCATGTCCGTTAATACAATGTGAATAACTCATTTAAAAAAACCAAAAATAGTGTAAATTTTCTTTTTAAATTTTTTTTCTTTATTTTGTGCAATGCGCACATCGTTCTCAAGCCCGTAAACAGTCAACACAAGGTCGACAAACTTCTGTTGAGTCATCCAATCTTGAAGAAACCTGATATCCTCCCATAGTTACGATGGCCAGGATAATCGTACTATGGCGCAACTGCTCGATGCACCACGAGGGGTCACGAGATGCGATAGTTATTTCGGAAAGCACCGCGAATAACTTTGAGATCAAGCATGGTCTTTGAATCTTTGTCCAAAATAAGCAATTTTTTGGAAAATGATAAAGAAACCCACATTGCTACATCCGTTATTTCAACAAGATCACTTCTACGATGAAGTTCCTGAACGTCCCAAATACGTCGGTTAAACTTATGCTTTTCCCGTTTTCTCTTGAAGGGGCAGCCCGGATTTGGTTGGAAAAAGAACCATCGATCAATTGGAAAAACATGGGATGATCTTGGTTTCGAAATTTATTAACAAAATTCTTTCCCTCCCTCTTAAAACGACAAAATCTCAGTAATGAATCACGAGGTTTCAGCAAAAAAATTTGATGAAACGTGTTATGAGCTAGTGACGTTTCCAAGAATCTTTTAAGGGGATGCCCTCATCATGGGTTTTAGAATTGCATTCAACTCGATACATTCTATATATGCCCTAATTCAAATGATCAAGATTCATTGAACTCTGCTGCGGGTGGTAACTTTCTTGATAAAATGCCTCGAGAATGCCTAAAAATCATCGAGAGCAAATCTAAAGTTCGTCAATCACGAAGCAAGGCCATTGTTTCCAAAGTAAGTACAAACTCTTCCAACCCAGCAGTTTCATCTGATGTTGCGGAGCTGAAAGATATGGTTAGAGCATTGATTCTCGATAAGAAAAACCAAACTCAAGCTCCCGCTCCTGTAAAAGCAGTTGAGCAAAGTTGTGTTACCTGCGGTGGTGCCATCATATCGTAATTGTTCGAGCTACCGATTAGCAACAATTACCGACGATGATAAAATCAAGATAACGTCTGCAAGCAGGCCGCAGCAAATTTCAACCAAGGAAATTCCGGTTACCGTCCGCCACCGATGGCAAACCAAATCAGACCACCCGGTTTTCCTCCCATGCAACACAACAACCAAGCCAACAATCAGAATCGTTGGAACCAAAACCAAAACCGTGGGAATGGCTACAACCAGGGTCAAATCCAACGACCCCAGGTTCAACAACAAGCCCCAATGTATCAACCCCCGGTTAATCAACACCCAGCTTACCAAGCTCCAGCTCATCAAGCTTCGGGTGTGTCAAAAACTGATTTTGAGAGCTATGTCAAGGCTAATGATGCGGTTATGCAAAATATGCAAAACCAAATGTCCAACATAACCGACTTGCTCACCAAAATCGTAAATTCCAACCAAGCTTCTACTTCAAGTTCGGGTTCTCTTCCTAGCAACACCGTTGCTAACCCGAAGGGTGAATTGAAAGCAATCACCACCAGAAGCGGTGTTTCATATGATGGACCTCAAATTCCACCTCCGGTGGTGGAAGTTGAAACCGAGGTGACAAAGGACACGGTGCTTCCTAACGGAAGTACCAAAGACGTCCAACCTCCGATAGTCCAAGTTGATGAACCAGTTGTCATGCCTAGAGCCAAAACGACTTTACCATATCCATCTAGGGTAAACAAGGAGAAAATCCGCGAAAAGGACGACCTTTTAGCTTTGAAATTCATGGAAATTTTTCGGAATCTCCACTTCGAGCTGAGCTTCGCGGATGCTCTCCTGCACATGCCTAAGTTTGCTCCGATGTTCAGAAAGCTTTTGAACAACAAAGACAAGATCTTGGAATTAACCAAAACACCGGTTAATGAAAATTGCTCGGCAGTCATCCTAAAGACATTTCCCAAGAAATTAGGAGACCCGGGTAGATTTCTGATACCGTGTGATTTTCCAGAGTTGGATGAATGCTTGGCCCTGGCCGATCTCGGTGCAAGCATCAATCTAATGCCACTCTCCGTTTTTGAAAAGCTTAATCGCCAAGGACTGACCAAAACTAGGATGGTACTCGAGTTAGCCGACCGATCAATCTCCACTCCTACCGGCATAGCCGAAGATGTTTTTGTGAAGGTTGGAACCTTCTACTTTCCAGCCGATTTTGTGGTAGTTGACTATGATGATGAACACAGTGAAGCGATGACCTTAGGACATGATGACAAATCCGTGACTTTCAAAGTAGGAGATACGAAAAATTTCTCCTACAATGCCATGGAATCAGTTAACAA
>BQNB010029953.1:0-26153 GCA_026074375.1 Tanacetum coccineum
AAAAACGGACGGAAACGTAAGAAATTGGACGAAAACGTAAAAAAAGGGACAGAAACGTTAGAAATCGGACGCAAACGTAAAAAACGGAAGAAAACATAAGAAATCGGACGAATACGTAAGAAATCGGATGAAAACATAGAATACGTACAATTTTGATGACTTGGCAGACCACATCATCAGTTTGCAGGTCAAGCATGTGGAAAAAAAAAGTTTGTGACCATATTAGCACGAAATTGAATGTTGAGGTACCATATGAGCAATTTTTTAATACACGTACCATATAGACACATTTGAGAAAGTACGCGACTATTTAATGCCAAAAACCCTTATAATAAACTAAAATATGAAGATTTAACATAATGCAAGTTTAAATTAACGATTCGTTAAGCTAGGAAGTAAAACAGGTCAAATTAGGGTTTTAAAATGAAAACGCGCGGGTTTTGAGATTAAATTCTTTCATGACTTATCAAAGCACTTATTTTAACATCATATAAGCTTATTATAACAATAGTTTACAAGTTTAGCTCATAGTTTAAGTAAAAACATGAAATTAGGGTTTCGGGTGTACGGTTTTGGATCAAAAAGGTATAACACATAAATTTTTGAGTTCAAAGCTTTATATTATGATTTTAGCAAGATCATATGAACATTATAACATTATAAAAGCAGATCATAAGCTTAGAGAACCTAGTCTTGAGCTTATGGCTTGGAAACGGGTCAGAATCGGGACTTTCAGCTTTGTACACCTAGAATAACGACTCCCGGGCTTTGTTTCTTGGTTTCTTTTGCTTCCTTTCTGAACTTGAGCCTTCTTAAGATCACTTAGGATCTATTAGAGCAAAGGATTGCTTCTATGTAAGGGTTATAGAGGAGGAAGTGGTGGATGAAGAAATATAAAGTGTTATGGTTGCTATTTATAGGTAAAATGACCCTTAGAGCTTAAGAAACTTGTATGATCTGGTTAGGACACATAGGAGGTCTAGAGGGTTATGAGGAGGGTCTATTAGATGTGTTGGTCAATCTAGAAACTAGCTTTGGTGAGTTGTTTTTCCCATGTGATGCCGCGGCTAAACAAGAAGAAAAAGGAAGATCATGTGCAATTTAAAACTATATAAAGTGAAGATATTTTGAAGAGAGGTGCTTGTAAGCAGCTAGGGAGGTAAGGTGCTTGTCATTGAGGTGCTTGGTTGCAAGAAAAATAGTTAAAATGGGTAATTTAGCAAGGGTTTGTGTTTCGGATTCATTTAGGGTTAATAAGGGTTCGGGTTGAGTTTTCTAGCTTGTAGTTCATGTATATTTGATTAGGAATGATAGGTTACTGATCCTAAGGCTTATATTAAGGATTGTAATCAAAAGTTGAGAGGTGTTTTAGGTTAAAATGGGTAGAAAATGAGTAAACGGGTCAAAATCACATTGAGTAAACGGGTCAAAATCACAATTAGGGCACAATTAGGGTTTTCTGGATTTGTTTCTTGTATAATTGAAGTAGAATGATGAAAAGATAATGGATTATGATTGATAATTTTGTAATTTATGTTATTATAACTTATTTAAGTATTGGTTTATATTTACAATGGATAAAAACGAAGAAACGAGTCATGGTTTAGAAACTAGCTCGGTTTTAAGGTTTAGAGTTTTGAATTAGGGTTTTGAGTATAAAAAGATGTATGAAAGCTTATGAATAGAATAATTAGGGTTTAAACATTGTATATTGAGTGTAGTATCTTGTACACAAGTGATGGTGAAGAAATTAGAATGAAAACGGAGGTAAAATGGCTATTTTAGAGATCATGCTTAATGACTTGTACATTGAGCTTTTAGAGACTTGTACTTTGACTTGAAGAGATTTTATATTTCAAATGAGATGTTATATTACTTATACATATGCTTTAGTAGCTTGTCCATTCACTTTAGATGTTAACCCTTCATGAAATTAGGGTTTAGAGGCATACGATAACGGTTTAAAGCCCGTTTTGATATATAACTTTTGTGAATGGTACATTATAGAAATAATGTACTTTGTAAAAATGATATTATGATATTGACTTGATATATTATGATGATTGCTTGACATATATGAAGATAGGATTGTCATAGATAGGTTGCGTGAGCTCGTCTACTTTAGTTATGACATACTGAGATATATAAGTAATGTAATAAAGCAAAAAATTTCCCCGTATAATTGTGATAATATAGTAAGAGATAAAGGTTTATGCATTTTATAAAAGTCTTGGGTTGGTTATAGTCTCTCACCCCTTACAAATCTTCAACCCCGAGATTTAATTGAATGTTATAGTGGTATTGTTTAGAAATAGGTACTGGGTATGAATTTAGGTTAATCAAGGTCACAAGTTCACGTGTGTGATGCATTTATAATTATGTTGGCAACACCATAATTATAATTACCTCCTTTCACACGTCTACTTATTTCCAAGATTACACCTCTTGATGACGCACCATTAGAATACTTCAGATTCTGATAGAGAATAGGGGATGTCCCTGGGTTGAATGAAATACCTTATTATAACGGAACCTGTGGGTATATGGTCTACAACTGCTATGGGCCACTCTAATCGTAAAAGAATTTTCTTCGTTAACCTTTAAAAAGTCAACATCAAATAAGAATGCTATCACAAGTCTTTTTCCAAATCTTTCATACCTAGTGTATTGAAATCATTTGACATTGTATAGGATATTCATTAACCTTTAAAAGTCAACATCGAATAAGAATGCTATCACAAGTCTTTGTCAAAATTTTCATACCTAGTGGTATTGAAATCATTTGACATTGTTTAGATTCTTGTGTGTTTCCTTGTTATTATGTTACAGAATATAACTGAAAATTTTAGAATACGGAGATCATGGAATGAGTGATGTCAAAGAATGATTATGAATTTGTAAGAGAGTTGCTAATCACGTGAGATACAGATTTTGAAATGAACAGATGATGAAGGTAATAATTATAATGATTAAGGAATTGTTTGTACAAATGGATTGAAAGAAACTCCTTACCAATCTGTAACACCCCCATTTTTACAATATAGCAGCGGAAGCTAATCTGGGGTATTACTTCATGGATACAACAATCATAATCATAGAAAACGACCCAAAAGAGATGTTTATTCAAAAGATATGTTATCATTCATTTCAAATCAGAGTTTAGATGATCATAAATCTGCTTACACGAAGCCATAAAATCATGATACAGAAAATATGGTATTGATCATGAAAGTAAGAAAATATTGTGATGTGTACTGACGCCCTATAGTCGAGGCATGTATAATTTATGTTTCAGAAGTTTTGAACATAAATAGAATCGACAAATGATGTTGAGTTTTGATATCTTCAGATAACAAGACATAACAGAATTATCACTTTATTATCTCATGGATAACTTTACATATGAAAAAGAGTTGATAATTATGCTAAGTATCTTGTATGTAAGTAAAAGTAAAAAATAGACAAGGATTGTAGCTTGATGATTATTGTTTTTAGATTGAAGAAGACTCTGATGAGAGTTGAATATCTTCGAGAGTTGTTTCTAGAGTAGCAAGCTCATCTCTAAGTATGCTTTCTTGTGGCCTTGTTATTTGCTTTTGAGCACTGATTCACATAATGTCCTTTCTTTCCACAGGCATTACAAGTTACGAATACTGTTTGTAGATTGTTTCTAGTGGTTTTGTTTCTGTAGTTCTTGGTCAGATGACCTACTCTATTGCAACGTCCAGACTTGACAGTACAAGGACTATGTTGATTGTTAGGGTGCATCTTTTACACAAAGGTCGGATGATTTCCAGTATATCCGTTGGTGGCAGTATAAATCTTGAAGGTTTCTTGTCTTCTATTCTGCTGTCGGTGGTAATCATTGTTACGGTTGTTATCGTTGTAGTTATTCTGATAGTTGTTGTTGACGATGTTTCCTTTATTCTCAAGTTTTCGTTTGCGATCATTGGTTTCTTGTACAGAATCACGCTTTATTATCTGATCCATTAACCTCTGGGATATGTTGATGGCTTCCTCCAAAGTTTGAGGCTTCGAGGCAGTAACGTTTCCTTCAATGCTTTGCGGTAGTCCCCCGATGAAAGCTTCCATAAGTTTCTCAGAATTCGGCACCATGTTTGGACATAAGATTGTTAATTCTTGGAATCTTCTAATATAAGTCTTGAGATCACTTCCATTTACAGTTAGACCATAAAATTCATCTTCCATTTTCTTGATCTCAGTTCGAGGACAGTACTTGTTTGTCAGAAGCCTTTTTAACTCAGTCCAGGTGATTTGATTAGCTTGCTCTATTCCCATAGGCTGGGCATGTGCATTCCACCAGGACAAGGCATCATCAGTTAAAGTACCAGTAGCAAATGTTACTCTGTCTTCCTCGGCACACTTGCTACGAGAAAACACTAACTCGGTACGTTCAAACCAGCGGATGAGGTCAACAGCTCCTTCTGTACCATTGAAGTAGGAAGGTTGACAGTTTATGAATTCTTTGTAGTTTCCTCTTTTTGCTACAGGAATTTCTCTGGGTTCAGTGTTCCTATTAGAATTGTCGGAATTTGCCATGGCAGCAGCTTGTGCTTTCAGAGCTGAGGAGATGCCATCATTAATTAGTTGCCGGATGGCATCTAAAGTTATGACTGGTGTTTCAGATGTTGACGTCCTTTTGGGAGGCATTCTATCAACAGAAGATAACACGTAGTAAGAATGATATCACAAGTTTTGAAAGTAATAAAAGAGAATGTGATGCTTAAAATGCTTAAAGGAAAATGCTTATTTTTGAATTTTAAGCACTTAAAGGTTATGGTATGATTCAGGGAGACGGAGATAATGATACAAATGATGGAGATGATGATGAAAGAGAGAGATAAGTTGGAAATAATAAGGTATGAAACGGGATTTCCTTTATAAATAACTTGCCTTTTTACTGTACATAGTCAAGATTTAACAAGCGTTTTTATTTATACCAAGCATCTCGTGGCTTAGGATAAAGCTATAACTAGTTTAAGAGTTTGATGATTTTGAGCGGGTAGATGACATCCTAAAGATCTTCCTGATTTGTTTGGTGACGAGCTTGGATTTTCTCAATGATTCGTTCAAGATCGGAAATTCTGTAGTAAGCAAAGGCAATCTTATCCTTTTGCCCTAACCGCTTCTTTTGAAGTTTGATAATCTGAGTACGGATTTCCTTAAGTTCAGTCTTTAGTTCGTTACCATTAATACGTCCTTCTTCCATTTTCTTAATGTGGTGAAGATAGAGTTCATCTAAGTAATTCAAAATATCTTCGATTTGTTCCTCGTGATGATTTAGATGCATCTTAACTGAACATTTCCCTATTTCAAATATCTGAGGTGGGGTAGGAGTATAAAGTGAGAAGAATGGTGATACCAAATTACAAGTTTGATTCCGAGACGAATTAGATAATGTAGTTGAGGAAGAAGATGAGGAACAGATTAGCTTCTTATGTGGTAATAGTTTTTCAGGAACAAAGAAATATCGGGGATCAAATAGTAATGATGGTGATAATACCGGAGATGGAGTCAAAATAGCTGATGGAGTAATAGCCTAGGGCTATAGGGGATGTATTGTGTAGATTGTTGAGTCAGAGGCTTATTCATTTGTTACTTTAATTTAGAATAAAACTTCAACGGTCCATAATTAAGGTTATAATGGAACGCAAAGAAATAAATCAATAAGGAACAATCGTTTTAATACTTGTAAGCCCAACTAAGGAACAGTTAGCCAACCGTTATCAAAAGTGTGTGGAATAAATCCATTGATTGTTAATTAAACAAAACTAACAATGATACCAACACCTATTACGTCAAATTATGTTATCAACGGTTTAAAGTGAAAGTATAATTACTTTGATACTACCCTAGTAAATTTTAATCACCATACATATAAGCTCATTCTACATACGCGTGTTTAAGGCATTAGACGCCCCTAGCATTAGATTCTCACAATAAAAACATCAAGCAAGCTCTTTTGATCTGTTTAAATACAATACTCAAATAATAACCTACATACATAAATATGAGATGAGTTTGTTGGAGCTACAGTTGAGTGGTAATTGGTAATGAATGTTTACAATTACAATTTATAATGATATTGTAGCTGTGTTTTTATAAGATCAGTTTTACTTGTTTCGGCTTTGTGAAAATTACCAAAGGTAAAAAGATCACCTTTTTTTGTTCTTAATTTATTTATTTCTTTTTTATCTTTGAAATATCTTTTTTATTTGAATGCAATTCCAAGAACTCTATGATCATAAAGAGACCTCATTTACTTATATATTTATTTCATGGTCATAGTTAAAAGTTTAGATAATCAGTCTATAACGAACATCCAAACACTACTATGTAACAACTCATATTTTACTCCCCCCTCCCTATACAGAAAATTATTCTCATTTTAAAAAGTTTACTCCTAAGAAACTATAAGCATTATAAAAGAAACATACCTGAAATGGATATATCGCTTGAATCTATTAGGAACTGGATTTTTAGGCTTCTACATATAGACTATGTTTAAGAAGGAGACATGAGAAAATAAGAGCAAACGATGCACTCAATAAATAAAAAATGACATTTATCATGGTGTAGTCTCCACTGCATATCAATCTTACGCATGGAAGTTAAAAACGTCAATGTTGGGGCTGACATCGTATATACATATTTTGATCTATGAAAATTAGTTAATGCTCCAAGCAAGAAAGACATCATAATATTTAAATCGGTTATAGGACTTATCGTTTTAAATTACATGACAATCATAAAACATCAATTTTTTAGCATACTCACCGAGTTTGGTATTATTATAAATCTTCTATAACTTTTTAACATAAATTTGCAGCCAATACCTCATGCATACACTCTTTGTGCTTTTATAAAAATTAATGCACTAATTCTGATTACAAATATAACACTTGTAAAAAAACTGACAAAATCTTCAAATTAACGATTCAAAAAAGGTTGTATGCATTGACAACAGAACTATATCCAGGGTCTCTTTTACCCGAGATTGTCTAATCGACCCGTTCCATCGTTTGAGACCAAACACACAGCCATATATTAGCTTATTCAGAAACACATTATATTTAGCAAAAGATGCTTTATTTTTATCAAAGTGAAAATCTCAAAACAAAATGCTTCTTGTTTGAGTTTTTATAATAAACACGCAAAAGTAAAATAGTAAGCAAAAAATTTACCAACTGATTCGATCATCTTTGTCTAGCAAGAGATGATTCAGCTACACTTGTCTCATCATCACCAAACCTTTCATTATAGGAAATGACTGTCCCTTGTAAGAAATTTATAATAATTTCTTTCTTAGATAAACAGTCCCTTGATCCAGCCTGGTGAACAACAGTAAATCAAAATGTTAACAGAAAATCAGGAGATAAAAAATAGACGAAAGAGCAAATATTGGAGTTAATCATCCAAACCTCATGTACAACTCAGAAGATGTTATCTACCGCGTTATATAAGCATTTTCTTTATCCCATGGCAACGAAATGATCGTTAGACAACAGATGTTTTATAACTGAAATCTCTACTCCGTTGCCTGAAAATTAATTATTTATTCCTTTATTATCATCGAATTTCCCTTTCCATAGTATCTACACAAACTCACAGGTCAAGATTTACTTCTCTTTGTAGAAAAAATCAGCTAAACCCACGAGTGTTATTTTCAAGTGTAGGATTAGATGATAATGAAGACGATGATCCTGATTTGATGGGTCAATGTTTTGAGGTTTTTTAACTGATGGGTGATCTCAATAGATTGGTTGCTTTAGAATCGGAAGGACTAAAAGTGGTGGTTGTCTAATTAGGTTAGGCATGACTCATTTCATGCTGCAAGTTCATGCCAATTGCTGGTGGTATATTCTTCGTCATCGTCCTGTCTTCTCTGCTATTCTAGAGTTATTAACAGTAACTATTTCACAACAGATAACCACCAACACTGTAATTTGTATACATTGCAATGCTAAACGCTCCATAAGAAAAGATTAAGACCATATACCTCCATGAAATCACTTTATTTAAGAACATGAGATGCCATTTTGTACACCACAACTTTGTCGTCATCAAACACGTCTGTAACACCCCCAAAAATGTGTCGCAGCGGAAATATGTCAGGGGGCGTTACTTCATAATACAACAGCACAAGATGATACGAAGAGATCGACCTATAAATGTGTCGTTTTGAAAAGTAATCTCGTTGATTACTTTGGATAATTGATATAACATTTGTCACCATTAATTGCTCTATTTATCACATGAAAAACTTGAATGTAAAGACTCCAATGCTAATCAATTAATCAAGCATAAATTCAACTGAGAAAAAGATGCTTAAATTAGTGCTAACCATTAAAGTTGAGTGAGTTCATAAGATAGGTTTTGTAATTGTGTGTTATAAATGTAAATGTTGGAAATCCAATAGTGATTTGTTAAGTACGAAGGATCATTCAATACTTCTGATATTAATCGCCATAATTTGTAAGAGTTAAGTGTAGAACCATCAAGAGAGAGTTTAATGTTTATTGATTCGCCGCAATATAATGCAAAAGTGTTCAGAAATTTGTAATGTTCAATGAGTAGTATGGACAGTGAATGTTACATTTTTACATTAACACATGAAACGTTGATTTCCAAAAGTATGGTCTACTATAACAAAAATACAGTACCAACATATAATTTATTATACTGTTGCGATAGCTCATGACACTGAAGGAATCGACATATATGTATTGCACTTTAATGCAACTTATTGTGCCGTAGGAGATGTTCAAACCCGTTAACATCCAAATTGGTTCGAACATGTATGCATTCGTAGTGGTTTCACGTCAATCACGAATTGAACTGATGAGGGAGCAACTTCACAATTATATATCTATCCGAATCAGGGATGTCAATCCACAAATTGATCATTTATTCACTCCGCGCTCCCTCAAATTACCGGTCCATCCGGTCAAAGTAAGTTTTGACAGTTCATGATAATTGGGCTAGTGGTGGCGTTATGTGACAGCTTAGGCAAATGTAAACAGGATTGAGATACCGGAAAACACTTGTGTCCAATAAAAAATTTAACTGTTGTTTTAATTATATAAGCTTTGAGTAATTATGATCCAAGAAGTAAGAAAAGAAGTTTGATATAAATCAAAGTCTTTGAGTTCGAAATTAGTATGTAACTATTATCGTAAAAACGTATGCAAATGAGTATGTGACAAAGTTGAAACACAAGTTTGTAGTGTAATAGAGTGTGAACAAAATCAAGTATGTAAAAAGTATGTAAACGAATAGGTGAAGATTAACAAGTTGTATTGAGCATGTATTCGCCCCTGAGATTTGTAGTAAATGTTAAAACAAGTGAAAGAGGGGCTATAAACTCACCTTTAAGCAACACGATAAAGGATATCGAGATATAAACGTCGAGAAACCGAGAGAAGAATCATTAATTATAATAATTCCAAAATAATTTTTTTAACGTGTGAAAAGGAGCGTATTGTGAGACCAAGTAATGCTCTAAAAGCAACCATTACAAAATAAAGAGTCTCGACGCTCTGATGTATTTATTTTATATTACTGGCGGTTAATCGCACAATAAGTTTTTTTGTTATGATTTTTAACTATTTTTGAGCACGCTAACATCTTTTACACTTTATTACGTTTATAGAACAAATATGTAATAAAACTTTTTATTTGCAAAAATATTTTGAGATAATAAAATGGATAGGGGACCAATAAGTGTTATCTTCATAATAATGTCTATAATTACGGTTGGTGTATGCTTTATAAGAAATCTGGGACTAACACAGGTATATATTTATTTAAAATACACTCTGGAATGACTGACTAGCTCGCGTAGTGCGTCATTTGTGATGGGGTTTATTTCTTGTCATGTGATTATGGTATAATTTGATATCGTTGGCTTTTTTGTAATTGGAAGTTGGGAAGTGTGGGAGTGGGTTGAATGGTTAAGTGATAGAGTAGTTAGGGTGGGGCGGGTGGGGGGAAAGGGCATTTTTGATATATTAAATTTATTATACTCATTTATTATTCTCATCACAATTTTCGATCCAGATAATTCATTCAAATCATTATTATTTACAAAAATAGCTATAAATTAGAGATTCTTATGTTAAGTTATGATCTTAAGTTATATCATAAATTAGTTTAACCTTGGTAAACTTGGACACATTAAGACTATTATGGACCAAAAAGGATCATCAAATATGTCATGATCTTTAAAACGTATATGACTCTTGAGATTGTATGGTAAATTACGCAAAAGTAATAAAGTATACAAAGGAAAAGATCAAAAATGGACTTATCAAACAAGCAAAAACATTCTATCCAAATCCGAATTTTTACATAATCATTTTATATTTTTTACATTACAGGTTGTGTTGGACCCAGCGTGATTGGATTCTAAAGATAAACATGGGCCTTTATACTGAAATATACAAGGGCTGGTGTTAGATGTATATTAGTATGGGCTAGTTACAAGACTTTGGCTTATGGATCGAGTGTTAAAAATGTTGGGCTTATCATTTGTGTTGGCTAGAAATTTGAAGAACAGTAGTAAGCTTACTACTGCTAGGCTTCATGAGACGTGAAGTATTTTAATACTGCCAGAGTTATCCGATAAAACAGTTTGTACTGCTAGCTTTGTACGATATCGGACAGTACTTGTTTTTGATTAGATCTCGAACAGAACTGAATTTCTTTCAGTTTATTCTTATTGATTTATGGCTCGTATTTTTGGAGATTATTTGAAGATGTGATTACGAAGACAATTGAATATTACTTATTTGATGTTGTAGTTGGGTTTCACAGATGCGTGTTCTTATCATATCTTAAAGTCGTGTTTGTAGCAGAGGTAACTTGTTCGTGCTTAAATGGTGTTGACGAAGACTTGCAAAATCTAGGAATGTGTGATTTTTCTTATGATGCTCAATGCTCACATTCGCCATCACTTAAAGGAGTTACATTATTGTGCTTAGTGTCTCATTTTATAGGATAAATGAGGATTTTATCAAGAGGTTGCGGTCTACTTATACTTTTCCCTGTAGTATGAGTTCGACGTCACGTGGATAGTGTAAGACATAAGACATAAGTTTGGGATATTCAACTTCTTCATCAAATTCGTTATACTTAGTTTTCTTCATCAGTGATCACTTTATAGAGCCTACAGAGTTTGAGATTCAAGTGATGGTAAAAATTATTGGTTTCAAGGGGTAGCTTATTGATTAATGTTTATCCATTCTACATGCCCACTTGAGGGGAAGTGTTTACACTTTGCCAATCTACAAGAAGACCCCTATTAGATGATTTACAAAAGGGGAAGAAGTACAAGAGTTATGGGTTTGCAAACTTATTTTGTTGTGGTGAAATGTTTCAAGAAGATCTTAAGTCAAGGGGAAGCATTGAAGATTGTTTCATACATGAAGATTGTTTTGTAATATCAAATAGGGGAAGATTGTTGGGATCTGAGATTTAATGATTACAAAACCAAATATGTAAAATTAAAGAAAGATGAAACAACAAGGACTTAATGTGAAATATTAAGTTAGCTTCCTATGTAAGCTAGGTTTTCTTATAAACCCTCTATATAAAGGGTCATATGCGTCTGGTTTAGAGCATCCATCATAGTTAGATCTCTCCAATGAGAGTCTAATAGTTAGTTAGTATATGTATTAGTTAGTATAGTCCCAAGAATCATTTGATCTTAGGGCAGTAGATCAATAAAGAAAACCTTGTTTGATAATATTTCTTTCTTATTATTCCGCTGTGCATTCAATATTATCTGCAAAACTATCCTAGATGAGTTAAACGATTTTCAACATACTTGGTGGAACTCATGCATATTTGATGGATCTAGAGCAGTTGTAGATGACTTAGCTTCCTCAAAGTGTGGAGCATCATATGGAATAAAGACCGTGTTACCATCAAAATCTGCAGAGTCTTATTGATTGAATTCATCAGCCTCATTCCTAGAGATTGGAGAAGGTTGTTCTTCTGGTGTAGTTACAATGGAAGGAGCCTCGTGTTCTTCAACAATGATTGAAGATGTCGAAGGTGAGTCTTCATGATTTTGAACTTGTTGTGTAGTGAAATTGATGGACGATTCAGAAGAACTCTTTTAAACATATGCTTCGTACATTGGCCCGAACATATTATCTAAATATTCTTTAGATGGAATATTCAAGGATTCTGTTGATGAATCATCGTTGATAAATCGTTGAAAAACGGGTTTTAAACTGTCATATTCAGAAGCCATCGCTATGAGCTCATCAAAATTGACATGGATGGTTTCCATAATCTTTTTAGTACGTCGATTATATATTTGAAACCCTTTGGATGTTTCTGAATAACCAATAAAGATACCAATGTCTGCTTTAGATTTCATCTTTCCAAGGTCATCTCAGTCATTTGTTAGATAACACAATGAACCAAACACATGAAAATACTCCACATTTGGTTTTATGACATGAAGAAGTTTGTATTGAGTTTTGTTGTACCTTGTATGAATTATCGACCGATTTTGAGTAAAGCAAGCGGTGAAAACTGCCTCGGACCAAAGAAATTCTGGTAATTTTGAAAAGATAAGCATTATGCGTACAACCTCGACAAGAGTACGATTACGTCGTTTAACAACATCATTTTGTTGAGGCGTACGAGCAATCAAAAATTGTTGCATAATGCCTAACTTATCATAATGAGCTTTAAGAGTTGCACTTTTAAATTCAGTATCGTTGTCAGTGAGAATCTTGCAAACTTTGGCATTGTAGTTCAACTGAACTCGAGCAATAAATTTCTTTATTATCTCTAGAGTCTTATCTTTTGTGCTAAGAAAATATACCCGTGTGCATCGAGAATAATTATCAACGATCATAAGAATATACCTCTTTCCATTGATTGATGCTACCCGCATTGGTCCGCATAAATCCATATGTAGCAATTCCAACTTGGAATGATTACTTGGAACCACTTTAGGTGAATGAGAAGCTTTCTTGCTCTTTCCCTACTCACATGCAGAATATAAGAGATCTTTTCCATATTTTAATTTCACAAGACCATCAACCAGATCATGTTTGGTAAGATCGTTTATGTTACCGAAATTAAGGTGTGAGAGTTTGTAGTGCCATAACCATGACTTTGTCGAAGTGGCTTTGGACATAAGAAAAACAGGTGAAAAAGCAGCCATATCAGAAATGGAGATAGTATATAAATTGGATTCACGATCTCCTGTAAGCAGATCATCTCCTTTCAGATTTCGCATGTAGTATGTTTTTGAGCGAAAAGCAACTTCTAGATCACTGTTACAGAATTGTCCGACACTGAAGAGATTGTGTCCTAGGCCTTCAACATAATATAAATAAAAAATAGTGATGTTGCCTTGTACATAATCGCCATAGCATGTGATTGCTGCGAAATGAATGTTACCAAAGCAGACGATGCCTATGAATTTTTCAATGAAATTTTCCAACAGTGATCGATCACCTGTCATATGCTTTAAACAACCACTATCAACAATCCACAACACGATTTGAACTACCTACAATACATGAAGACACCATATTTGGAGAAGTGGACAATTTGACTACCTATTTTTTAACAGAAACCGATGTTTTAATAGTAGGTCGACTATTAACAACATTCGGAGGCATTTTAACAGGTGACCAACCAACATTTGGTTGTAATTCGTACCACTTTTGCCACATTCGACTAGTTTGAATTTTGTTCTTCATGTAGTTGCTAAGTGAACTGTCTCGCAAATAAAAGCACTAGAAACCTTATTTTTGGCACTTAAGGGATAACCACAACAATCTTACTTTTGGAAACTACGGGAGTAATATCTAAGGACTTGGATTAAACGGTCTTAATAGAAAACCTAGACTTGAAACTACGGGAGTAGTATCTTCAAACTTAGATTTTACTGTTCTAGGAGTAGTGAATAAGGCACTCTTAACTTTCGAATGTACATTCAATTTATATTTCGCAAGACAATTATCATGACATAGGATAAGCATATTTTTAGCACAAGAAACACACAATACATTCTTCGCTATAAGAGCTTTTTAGATATCATCATTAGTTACAATCTTTTTGTTTAAATCAACATTCTTAGATGCAACATTTGATTTTTTATTTGACCTATCAGAAACTTCTACTTTCTCTGATGAATTCTTAGTGTTGGATAAGACACTATTCTTGAATGATGAATCTCTATTTGATGGTCTTCTAACACTAGAAGTAGCTTTCAGTCATGTAGAAGATAAAACTGTTAGCCTTACTTTTTAGTGAAGTTGGCGTCTTACACGTGAATTGGACTAGCTATAGACCAACTGCTAAACGCAGGGACTAGTATTGTATAAGTGGGATAGTTAGCTTATGTATAGGCTATAAATACCCCTCATGATTCTCCATGAGAGGTGTGGATGTTCATTATTGTTTTCCTTTCTCTTTCTAATAAAACATATAGTATTCAACTCACCCTCTCTACTTTCTCTTACTAGAACACCATGCTTATTCGATTGTTCTTTGATCATCCAAGACCCCCCGAAATAGGTGGTTTTTGTATCATGTAAAAATTGGTATCAGAGCTAACCAGGGGTGTTTTGTATTCGTGTGTGTTGTGTTTCGTAATTTAAGCTTATTTCTAGCTTATTTTTATAGCTATTTTCGGGGCTTATTTGGCTAAAAAAAGCCATGACCTGATGTTGTTTTGGGAAAAAGGTTTCTACCTTTCTAGTGTCATGTCCTTTTTGTTGTATATCAAAAGAAAGTTTGAAGCTTCTTGGCTGGTTTGAGCTTATTTCAAGTTTTTTTGGGTCCTTGATTTTCTAAAATCTTATCATCGGATCTAGCTTATTATGTGGTTAATTATGGGTAACCTGTTTGTGCTTATCTCGTCATTGTTTGGGTGTATTTCCTAGCTTATTAGACTTTTGTGTATATGGTGTATTTCGTTCTTGTCCAAGCTTATTTATAGCTTACTATTGTCTGCTTATTACATTGCTTATCATCTTGGGAAAACAATTTTTTCCAGCTTATTTTGGTGCTTGTTTGAATGAAGCTTAAAGAAAATACAAAACTCAGATCCAAAATATTTGCTTACAAAGACAGTTTTCTTGTTTTTTTTGCCAAAAAGACAAAATCATACATTTTTGTTTCTATTCGGGCGAATTATACAAGTCTAGGCGAATTATACAAGTCTGGGCAAAATATACCGTCTTGTTGGAGGCGAATTATACCATGCTCCAGGCGATTTATACACCTTGACTCAGACTGAGTCAACTCGATAACTACCGAGTTGACTGAGTCAACTTACTGACTCAGTCAAGGTGACGAGTCAAAGGTCAAAAAGAGATGAAATTAGACAGACTCAACTCAAACCAACATCAACAGCCAAGATTACTCTAACCCTTCGTCACAAATCATTCCAACAAATCAAGATCTACACTAAATCCCATTGTCACAATATCCACAACAATCCAACAAATCCACATCTATCCTAAACCCATTGTTACATTCAATATCAACTCTATCTCCTTCAATCAACTACATGACTTGAAACGAATTACAAAGAAACAATCCATCTCAGATTTGTGTTTATGTGTCATCAATAATAATTACTTGGAGCCAAGAACCTCGAAATGTCTTGTCAAATAAATATTAAAAGGTTTCGTGTGCCTGGATTACAACCACATATATAATCGTGGGTCTGTTGTGGTTGGTGGTAGTTTGTCTATCGTGGGTGATAAAGAAAGATGTAGGCTTATGTTTGATCCATGCGTGAGAAAGAACTAAAGAAGCAGATATGTGAATGCGTTGGATTTTTTTGGAGGGATAAGGAGATGTTAGGGGCGGAAAAAAAATGAGAATTGTGATTAGGGTTAGGTTTGTATGAGACAAATTAGGGGTTGTGGTATTTATCTAAATACTTGGACGGGTATATTCATGATGATGGGATGGTCCTGTATTAAAAATTCGTTGTGCCGATGGTTGGAATGTGTTTGGATTAGGGCCTGTCACAAACCGGATATTCATTTGAAATACAAGCCGAATATAGTTGGATTTGTGTGTTGGGCTGGTGGTTTTAGCAGGCCGAGTATTTTTGTTGAATATTGGGCCGATAATTTTTATATAGCGGGTTGGTGTTTTTGGTTTAGTTGTGTTAATGGATGAGCCGGACATGAAAATAATATCTTGTCGGGTAATGTATACATGACCGGGTTTTATTACTTGGATGTGTCGTTATTATGGTATATTTTTTGAGCCGATATCCGTTAACCATTACAAAAAAATCACGGACAACAACACAACAAACACAATACATTACACTAAAAATGATGTTTATCAAAATTCACCTTCATTCATAATGGCTAGTATTGGTTTTTGTAACTACGGGGTTCTTATTCGATGTTACTTATTTGGAATAGAAGTGGGATCTCATGAAGGCGTGTACTTATTTTATCTTTAAGTCGAGGTTGGTTGGATGCATGACTTTTAAAGATAACTTGCTTGAACGTTACGGTTGAAGATTAAAGACTTGATTTATCTAGTTATACCTGATGTAAGGAGTTATATTGTAGTACTCATGGGTTATAGCTATCACTTAAAGGAGTCACGTTATAGTGCTCAGTGACACACGAAGATGTAGTTGTGGATGGTTTCAAGAGGTGTTGTATTTTTTATATACAGTCTTGTTCGGTATATGGTACTTAAAGATTTTCCTCTGCACTGTTCATCAATCAACAAAAGTTCAAGATTAAATCATAAGTTTAGGGGATCAAACTTCAGTTTCAAGTTCGTGTTATCGGGCAGTCTCCATCAGTGGTCATCAGTATTAGCTGACAGAATAGATAAGGGGATTTAGATCGGATTGATTAAGAGAGACTTGTTAAGAGAGTACGATTCGACATCTTCTCCTAGAGTATTGCTTATGCAATCACAAGTTTATGATGCTAAATAAGCAGTTCCAGTTGGCATAAGATATACACATGAGTATGATGATTCCTCAGTTAGTTATCATCCTAGAGGGAGAAATGTGTACATCCGGTACTTAGTTGATTTTTTATGTTACCGTTTTGATGTTACCGTTTTGACTACATAGTGGGATAAATTGCTTACACTCGGGACTTAGTTGAATTTGGTGTAGCAAGTCATACCATGTCTTTCCTGGAGGGAGAAAAGTGCAGTTCGGGGTCTTAATTGATTTTGGTGCTACGGTTTTGACTTTGGTAAAGGGATAAAGTGTGTACTTCAGGACTGTAATGCTTCCTAAGTGAGACGATGTTGATGATATCATCCCCTCCCATATAGTATCCTAAATGAGAAAGGAGGTCCTTAAGAAGATTTCTACATTGATTCTTAATCAGTCTCAACGGTTTTGACTTTTAGTAAAGCTGGCTTTTTACACGTAAATTGGACTAGCTATAGACCAACTGCTAAACGCAGGGACTATTATTGTATAAGTAGGATAGTTAGCTTATGTACATGCTATAAATACCCCTCACGACTCTCCATGAGGGGTGTAGATGTTCATTATTGTTTTCCTTTCTCTTTCCAATAAAACACATAGTATTTATCTCACCCTCTCTACTTTCTCTTACTAGAACACCATGCTTAGTCTATTGTTCTTTGATCATCCAAGTCCCCCCAAAATAGGTGGTTTTTGTGTCATGTAACAAAACACTCTTAGCTTTGTTGGTATTTATGTTTTGTGGCTTTTCAACTTTTTACATTCCCGGTGCGATGATATTTTTGTTTGTTTCAACAACTTATTGTTTGTTGGGTGAAGTCTGTAAAGTGACTGTTCTTGACAAGACATGTTTCTCTTTTGTTTTAGAAGCACCAGTTTTCTTTGAAAACATTTTTTATTTAACGGTGTGACTCAACGAAGATTATTAGAAAACGTATCTTTGCCAAACTTAGTATTCACAGACTTACCTTTTTTAACATTTTTCAGTTTAGCTTTTAACATAGATATTGTTATCAAAAGATCTTGGTTTTGAGCATGAACATCCGCGTATGCATATGTCTTTTGATTAACATTATCAATCAACTCTATGATTTCCCCTTGAGTATAAGTTCGTGTCCTTTTGATTGAATTGAAAAGTTTTTTGTAACACCCCCAAATTGGGTCGCAGCGGAATAAGGGTCCGGGGCGTGTTACTTCAAGATCAATAGCACAAGATATATAAGAACGACACAAAAAGTCGTTTAAAATGATACATTGGATTTAATTGAAAGACTTAATACAAAAGCATATAGCTTTACTTGTTCATTGTTGAGTACTACAAAAGTTGTCATTACATTTCCCAAAATATTGATGACACCTAAATACTTTAGCGTGCAAACCATAAATGTAACCCAATGCATCCCTGGCTATCCCATGTATTGATATCCTGTAAAAACATTGCTTAAAAAACGTCAACAATAATGTTGGTTAATTCATGGTTTGATAAATATCAGTATAATATGCAGGACGCAAGATTTTACCGTCGATAATGCAACACATGCAGACATCACAAAACTAGATTACATTTACACTAAGCTCATGACACTGAAGCTCGACAGTCTTGTTCGCATAATATTGCTACTCAGCCCGCAATGATGTTTCAACCCGAAAAACATCCCAAAAATTACGACAATGGTTACGATCGGTTCGCTTCAGTGATAGCAAGTCCCCGAACAGGGGGTTGAGGTCGTTTCTCGAATAGAAATCTATTAATAACATTCGCGCTCACATAATGTAATTCCCAAATACATCTTTGTAATTGACAGTTCATGATAATGGGGCCTTATCTGGGTTATCACTACTTAGGATAATCATGTAATCAATTCTTGCGTCTTCCATATTTGTAATACATGCATGTTTTCCACCCCAATAAATATATAGTAAATCAGTAAAAACTTGTAAAAAATGTAAGGGGCTATGAACTCACATTGAGTTCAGATAAATCCAAATATCGCAGTTTAAGCGTCACGTAAAAGATCGAATGCAACCTAAATTATCATTTAGGTCGTATAAGTTTAACGAGTACATGAATATAAATCTTATAGTTGTTCATCGTTACATATCGTTCGGGCTATCATAATTTAAGAGGGTCATGACATGACGGTCTCGAGGAGGTAGGAAACTTTAAATCGTTAAAAAATCCAGCATACTACGTAGATTACGCATCGAACGAGGCAATCTGTATGGATACTCCCTTAGTATATTCTGTACTTTGATAAACCTACATAATTTTTATATAGCTCAATCACAACTAATGGGTTTCTGGTAAATTGGTTGTTTAATAAAGTTAAAACGTTTATATTAAAGTTTAGTAAAACTAGCATAAACTTTTGCGTTTTTTTATGCCGATTTTGACATTCTTATGCCCACGTCTTAGTTAGTTAAGAAGCTTGAGTGATCAAAATATTACATTTTTCAAGGTTTTTGATATTCAAGCGATGAATAGTGTTTTACTGTTCACGGACTGCTAGTTAGGCGCCCTTTTTAGGTTTTAAATTAGCGTTAAACGTTCTTCTTAAGTACTGCCAACTAGATTCCGCATAGTTGATAGTATATCAGTGTTTCATAAAGGAATATCGATCCTACAATATATTTTACAAAGTTGGGTCCGCTGATGAATAGTACATTTACTGTTCATAGTTTATAAAATTACTTTTATAAACTTTAATTATCGAAAATGTCGTAGTTTATTCATTATAGTTCCGTTTTTAGCGATTCTTTCGAGTACGATCTCGTAATTAAAAGTTATATCATATTTTTGATGTTTTAAAAACTAAAGTTGCTGTAATGAATAGTGTTTTTATAAAAAAATAGTTTTATAAAAGTATTTCTCGTTGTAAACTCGTAATTAACGTATCTTTTTTGTTGTAAATCGGTTTTTCGAGTTTCTTATCATTTTGGAATCGTCATGAGGCATATTATTTTTATATTAGGCTCTACCTACTGTATGAAACACGAAATAAAAACCCTTTTATTATCCAAGTGTATTGATTTATAAAAAGTTTGTTTTATTAACTTTATAAACCCTAATTTATAACTAAACATGTTTATACTTAAACAACATGATATCATAATTATAGATCCATTATTTCATGATATATATGACCATATGACATAAGAAAAAGTGTATAATTTCATAGACATTAGTAAAAACCCTTTTTACATATTCAAAAGTCTTAAGTGGTGATTTAGCCATAAATAACATATTACACATAAAATAATGATAATAAAAAGTATAAAGGAATTTAGAAGACCTTAGGGATGATGTATGAGATGAGAAATGAATGCTAAACCCGTGTTTAGCCTTAAAACCCAAGCTTGCACTTAAGAAAACCCTTGTTTCCAAATAAAAACCCAAATCTTGATTTCTTGCTTAATACTTGCAAATGGTGATTCAATGGTTGGAAACACCTTAGAATGACTTATAATAGATGTGTATAGAAGGGTATAGGTTGAATAAAATTTTGTATGGATTGTTATAAAAGGGGTGTGTGAGCCGTGGCTTATATGTGAGCAAGAGGGAGTATATGTTTGATTTTTGTAAAGTGTTTTTGCTTGTATGAGTTTTCTTTCTAGTAGATACATGTATATAAGGTATAGGATTAGTCAAGGAGACAAGGTAAGGTTCAAGGGATGGGTCATGGTCTTAGGGATGGGTTTATGAGTCAAAGAGACAAGAATGACTAGGTATGGTGTGGTATAATGAAGTATGGTGTTCATTTGACCAAAGTGGAAGCGTTTCTTGTATATATATGCTAAATTTCAGCATACACATATATATGATATATATTTTGAGTAAACTTTATGTATTGGGTATAAATGTGGGTATTTGTTGAAGCGTAGAAAAGTTTTGGTGGTTCCGGGAGTGCCTAAACGCAATTTATCGCGAAACGTATACACTTTACGTATCCGATAAAAATAAAATGAACAAAGTTAATAATTATCCTCAAAATAATTACTTAACCCTTGTTTGATGTAAACATTTAATTGTTTGATGCCCGTTTACATTGAACGCTAATTTTTAGCTTACGCGATTTAGCTTAACATTTATGATTTAAAGCAAATGCGTACAATACAAAAGGTACATTGTGGATTTATCGACGTCGTCAATGACTTGAAAACACAGGGTGTTATAGACTTCCCCCGTTAAACGAGCCTTGTCCTCAAGGCTCACGATGCAGCACTTGACGACGGTGTGGTCTTGGTGAAGAGGTGTGGATATTTCTTCTTGAATTGGTCTTCACGTTCCCACGTGAACTCAGGACCTCTCTTGGAGTTCCATCGAACTTTGACTAATGGGATCCGACTTCGCTTCAACCGTTTAACTTCACGGCCCACTATTTCTACCGGCTCTCTTACAACAAGATGTTTAAATATTTTTATCATCTTGCGTTGTTTGACTTCGGGTTGGTTAAACAAAATAAAAGATTGTATTAATACATTGGTAATTAAGTAAAAGAAAATATATTTTTAAAACTTTGCTTGTGCTTGCATTGTTCTAACACACACATAATTATATTATTTTTAATAAAAATATAGTGTTTTACAAAAGATGTGTGTTGTATTAAAATGGTTAGAAAACTCATATCATATAACTAATAAAATATCAAATCTATGCATACAAGCATAAACAACAAATAGTTTTTTCGCACGAAATGCATAGTTATATTCCCATCTTGAAGTAAGAAATTACTTGTCCTTATTCATGCAACAACCTTCACCGACTTACAAAACTAGTCTTAGATTAGTGGAACACACTATGAAAATCTTTATTTGTCTTCTTTTAAAAGAGTGTTCATTAAGGGTCAAGAAAGATTTCGAATATATATCAACTATTCCTTCAAACAGATTAGATGTTATTATCGAGTATCTAAATGACAAGTTTCGAGTATGGACAAGAAATCTATTCTTATTGTGTCTAGCATTAAGATTTATATCAAAATATAACAAGAATATTATCTTAAACCTACATACCTCAATCACACTCGATGATATGAAAATAACGACAATAGAATGAAATCACCTTTCCCAAGAAAATAAGAATATACATCGAATCATAACTCACACTTGGGTAGATGATGTCATATTGAGTCTACTTGTCCAATAGTTGTCTTCTAAATATTTGGCAAATATATGCATAAAATACACAATAAAGTAGGATTGACGACTTGAATATTTTGTCTAAAATATTCAAGTAATTTACCTTGAAATGCAATTGGTAAAGTCTTCATCTCTGAAAATCCAAATATGAGAAAATGCACAACATATGTAACTTTGCTCAAACAATTCAAAAGTACAACTCAAAACTCAAACAATTTTCTCATCAAAACTCTCTCTTACTTTATCAAATAAGCATAATATTTCTTCTTCACCAAATGAGAACCCTTTAACCATCTAAGGTTAGGATTAAGAAGAATTGAATCATATGCCACAAACCATTTTTGGTGCTTTCTTTCCAATAGGTTGATCGTAAGAGATTTTGACATTAAGATGATTTTATTCAAACTATAATTAATCTCACTAGTCAATCTAATTACAAAATTCTAATATGAACATGAATTCGAGAGACTAGGATTATCTAGATTACAGAAATAATCGATCAAATGACTATAGATATTGTCTTGATCTAACAGTTTTAACCATCTTTTGTTATTACATGAAATCACGAAGTCGATTGCAAGACAACAGATTTAGTCCAATAAATTGTCAAACTCGCGAACTTGTCAATAAAGATGTTTATCGTTGAGAGTCTAAAGTTTTCAAATGTTTGTGTTATTAGCTATGGTCAAATTATACATGCTAAACTTAACACACTCTAAGTAGGATTGACGACTCATCGGGAAACTTATAAGTACTCCAACTTGATAAGCAAGACTTGGATGTCATTTATGAAAAATCAAACCGGAACCCTTATTACTTATATAAGTTTCTCTTAATAACCTAATATCAACACCATCTCCCAAGTAATAGAAAAATGAATCACTTGCCCAAATTTGGCACCGTCTTCGGATCGATTGAGCCTTCTCCCTAAATTTCATCTCGATTAGGTAGACCGCCCTATTAGTCATTATATTTAAACATCTTCCCTCTTGTCATCTCTTGCTGTAAAATTCTAACATACATGTACTAAACTTTAGTAATCATCAATTAATTAAAACAAAGAAACAAACATAAGATCTATTAAGGTAAATAACCTTAATTGGATTTCTTTCATAAAAGACATGCAAAGGTGCATTCTTTGAACACTCTCATTGTAGAGCATTACACATTGTCACTCTTAAGCATACTCCTAGGTCCTAGATGACTCATTCTCTCTTATACATACAACAACTTGCTTGCTCTCTCATTTAACCTTAGAATTCCACACATCTTGATTAGGATTATGCGAACCAAAATTAAAGCATGTTAGTTGAGTCATGTTAGGCCCTCTATGAAAAGATAATACAAATTTTATCTTTGCTACACTTCATTAGGCAAATATAGGAATTATATTTTGTCTAACATGAGAATGACTACTGGAGAATCTATTGCACTAGAAATTCAATTTGACCTAATGGTTGAATTGCTTCTAAGAGTGAAGTTAGGTTTGTGGTATAACCCGTAAAAATAGTTGTGTTTAGCCTGAATTGAGCACCACTAGAGATAGTCTCATATTCATTCTTTAATTTGATTAAATGACTCTTCCAAAATATGCCTAATGATAGTCTACATCGATAAACTTTGTATCTCATTAGGAGTGTACACTAAGAAAGTAGAAATTAGATTTCTCCTTAGTCAATCTAGACAACATGCACCTCACATATGTGCTTTGAAGCATCAAGATGATAACTTGCTCCCGTCTGATGCAATTATATGACTTCATGATTATTTTGATGCTCAACGATTAATTGCATATCTATTAAATGCATGTTCCTAGTTAAAAGGCATTGTCTTTTTCTATCAATTAGATAAAAATATCTCTTAGTTATCTAAATGACACATCTTCTAAATGCTAAATACTGGACATGTTTTACATGATGATAACATTTAAATTATCATTTTTTGTTTCGTCATCTACATGACTTGCCATGTTAATTGTGCAGCCATAACCTATTTTAGGTGATGTATGACAATTAAGGTGTTAGATGTCCATACAGTCTTACACATTAATCTAATGATTATGTTTGATAGCATCTTATATAAACTTGCATGCTTATATCTATATGTCTTATACATCTATGTATATATTTTCTCACACTAGAATATCTTTCTTTGCGTCCGGGTGTAACACCCCCAAAATGGAACGCAGCGGAATATGAGTCTGGGGATGGTACATCATAGATCAATAACACAAGATATATATAAGAACGACCAAAAAGTCATTTAAAAACCGATACATTGGATTTAGCAAAGTATTTGTTACAAAAGTCCAAAACTTTACATGTTCAAAATACATAATACAAGATTCTAGTTCATAACAATTTATCCTAAAATATAATGCAACCAAATCTTTAGCATGTGACATCCAAAATATAAGCACCAATGTATCTCTTGCACCCCGTGCCTTATTGACCTCCAGAAAAAAATGTGGCTTTTAATAAAATGTTAACATAAGTTGAGTGAATTTATAGGTTGTAAATGTATAATGAGGACTGCAATGATTTCCCCATGAATAAGCAACAATTCAAACATCATAAAATGTAATTACGTTTTTCCTAGCTAGTGACACATAAAGCTCGACATGTATAAAATGCATAAAAATTTTCCAACATTACCATGAGATGTTCTAACCCGTAACATCCTATGTCTGACATGGTATACGTTCGTTTATCCAGTGATAGCTAATCACCCGAACGGGGATGTCAATCCCAAATAGATCTATTTATAACATTCGCGCTCACAACAGTAACTGACAGTTCATGATTATGGGCTTAGATGGGTTATCGCTACTTAGGCAAACACGTAATCAAGTAAAATGTACACTTGCGTCCAATTTGTAAATCATTATAAATGTAAAACGTGGGGCTATGAACTCACCTCGAGTGAATGTACACTTGCGTCCAATTTGTAAATCATTATAAATGTAAAACGTGGGGCTATGTGAATGTTTCTCACCCCAAAACTTATAAATCATTATAAATGTAAAACGTGGGGCTATGAACTCACCTCGAGTGAATGAATATCAAGCATATCACAAATAAACGCTGAATGCAACCTAATTAATTAAACGGGGATGTCAATCCCAAATAGATCTATTTATAACATTCGCGCTCACAACAGTAATTGACAGTTCATGATAATGGGCTCAGAGGGTTATCGCTACTTAGGAAAACACGTTTACAAATATTTCATTAGTAAAAACGACGTAACTTTATCGTTTTAAGCCTGTTTCTTACGTTTCTTATGTCCACGCTTTCGTATTAAGACGAGTTATCAAAATTTTAGATTTTCATATTTTTGACCTACTGGTGAACAGTACCTTTTACTGTTCATGACAGTTTATAAATTTATTTTTACAGATTTAGTTATCATAAAACCCGTAAACGTCGTATTTTATTCGTTTTAACTCCGTTTTTAGTGATTCTTTCGAGCACGTCTTTGTTATTAAAAGTTCTATCATATTAATGATGTTTTCAAAATGTTCATGTCTGAGATGAACAGTAACTTTTATAAAAATAGTTTTATAAAAGTATTTTTATACATTTAAGTATATAAACTCGCATAATTCATAACTCCTTCGTTATTGATCCAAAAATTATGATTCGAAATGTTTTGGAATCCTAAAAATAAGTGCTATCTGTGAAAAATAATAAACTTTATATATCAGAAGTATTTTATAACTTGTTTCTATAAAATTTCTTTTATAACACGTTTAATTAACGTATAACTTGTAAACTACGTATCTTCCTTGTTATTAATCTGTTTTTCGAGTTTCTTACCTTTTTGGAATTTTCATGAGACGTAATATTTTATAAAAATGTTAAACCCACTGTTTTGAATTCGAATCAAAATTTCCCTTTTATATCTTTTATATAATTCATTATATACACTTGTTTTATAAACTTTTCCACTTAATAAATTACCACAAGTCTTCCATAACTCTTTATATCCTATGTCTTATATATTATAATGTCCATTAGTCCATAAT
>BQNB010029953.1:30441-32941 GCA_026074375.1 Tanacetum coccineum
ACTTTAAACATATGTTTAAACAACTTAAACAGAATTAAACAACTAACATTAAACTTTAAATTTCGACAATGGTGATTTTCACAAACTTCTTCACTTTTATTAAACTGAAAAGAAATTACAACTTAAAACTTTTGAAACAAACTGAATTACAATAATTTAAAGCAGACTTAATCAAATTTAAACTAAAAAAGTAAAAAACAGGTTGTTGTGTCTCGGCTTGGGCTTGGCTCTTTTATACTAGCCCTCTTCCTTCTCTTTGTGCTGGGATGAGCTGGTTGTAAGAGTACAACACTCTTGATGCAATCCTAACCCTTCTTTTTGGCTTTTCTTCATCTCACCATTGATGTGTTGCTTCGGGTTGTGTGTTTTGCAAGTGGGAAGGGGTATAGGTGAGCTGTGAGTGTGGGGAAAGGTGAGGGTGAGCTGTGAGAGTACTTGGGAGGTGGTTTGAGTTTGAAACAGTGGGGAATGGGGTGGTTTGGGTTTTGGCGGGTACGGGGGGGGTACTGTGTGTGGTTGCAGGTTTAAAAGAAAACGTTGGAAAAGATGCAACAATAGTCCTCCACCTTTCTTTCTCTTGTCAATTTCTTTTGAGCCCTTTTTTAGTTATAAACATGTTTGGAAAATGGCAGCTTAAGTCCTTGTGGTTTATAACTAAAAGAAAACAAAGAGTTAGGGTAAATTGCAATTTCAGCCCTTGTGGTTTTATAACTTTAAAAGAATAAAAAGGTTAGGGTAATTGCAATTTCAGTCCTTGTGTTTTATTTCTCTATTTTTCTCTTTATAAAACACTTTTAAAAATGACAACTTTAGTCCCTAAGGTTTATAAAAAGGATTAATGGGCTTTTGTTGGGCTTGGGCTTGTATTGGGCCCACTGGGTTTGGGTTTGGGCCCAATAAGGTACAGGTTTGGTTATTGGGCTTTTTCAAGCCCAATAAGGTTATGGAGTGGGTTTTGTGTGTACAATGGCTGAGATTGGCTGTAACTGGGCTAGGATTGGGCCTTCAAAGTCTTCACAGTCTTTGTCAATTGCACACAAATGGGCTGTTGTAATTGATTGAGGGCCCATTTGGTCTTCACAGTCTTCATAAATATACTATTGGGCTTTCCCGGCCCATCAGATGGGTTAAGATTGCATTCAATAGTATTCTTCAGTTCCGGCTCCGGTTTGACTGCTGATTCTTCAGTATTGACTCTGACTTTGGCATTTTTGGACTTTGGCCTTGATTTTGCACAGTCTTTTCCATTCCATGCTCAGTTTTGTCATTTTGGCTTGGTTTTCTGTCTTTTTGATGATATCCACTTCCTGCACAATACAAATGCAAAACAAACATATATTTGGCAGTTTTTTTTGTCTGTTTTTGGTCATTTAAGCTCGTTTTTAGAGGTAAAAGATATGTGTAATTAAGCACTTATCAACGGTTTATACGCTTGAAGACGGCGATTTATACACTTGAAGATGGCGATTTAGATGCTTTTCTGAGACGGCGATTTATACGCTTTGTGATCCGGCGATTTATACGCTTCTCTAGGCGGCGATTTATACATTATTCGTAGACGACGATTTATACGCGTTTGAAATCTGGCGGTTTATACGTTATCCTAGACGACGATTTATACGTTATTCTAGACGGCAATTTATACGTTATTCTAGACGGCGATTTATCCGTTATTCTAGACGGTGATTTATACGTTATTCTAGACGGCGATTTATACGTTAAAGCCGGCGATTTATACCATTTTGGTACATTTCACAGATATTGGATACCTTTTTCGTTTTTTATTTTTTTAAAATTAAAATTTAGCCAAAAATCAATTTCAGTTAAGTCAAATTCGGTGAAATTCAAGTTGGACTTTTATTGTAACACTTCATTTGGACTTCAAAGATATGTAAACAAGCAATAATTTCCAAATTAACAACAACTTCATTCTTCACGGTTTCTTCTTGATTCGTAAAATCCCACAAAAGTTTCATTTCTTTTATCGGTTCAATCAAGACTTGTAAAATCCTCGTGAACTTGAATTCCATAACAAACCACAATCTCAATCACTTCATAAAACTTAAGATCCGATATCCATTCACAACATCAAAATGTCAAATACCAATACCAATTCGCAAACTCAAACATCAAATGCTCTTCATAATGCCATCATGGAAGCAGGTGGTAAAGACCGTCCACCAATGTTATCACCTAGTAATTACGTTCAGTGGAAATCCAGAATCAAGAGATACATCGACACCAAACCTAACAATGAACACATCCACTATTGTCTCTAGAATCCACTCTACAAATTCAAATAGACTGAGAAGACTATTCCAGTTACAGAAGGTTGTTCAGAAACCACTACATAAGGTTACATGGAGAACTATAAGAACGTGTCACAAGACATAAGGAACCAATTAGATGCTGAAGTTGAAGCTGTTCAGATAATTTTCACAGGGATAGATAATAAAATCTACTTCACAGTTGATGCTTGTCCAAATGCATGTGAGATGTG
>BQNB010029953.1:40441-50682 GCA_026074375.1 Tanacetum coccineum
CTTTCTAGGGAATATTATTATGCTGATCACATGAATGCTATAACTTGGAGTGTATTACTACTCTCGATGATTTCAATGATTTACAATGTGAATTATGTGGACCAAGTTATCAAATTGTGAATGTCTTGAAAAAGAGCTTTTCAAAAAGTAATATACGTCAAGACGTTTTAAAGCACTTCAACAAACATGCTATCAATCTTGCAACTTGGCTTTACAACAATGTTAGGATACAGTTAAAAAATGAAAATCTTTCAAAGAAAATCAGTCAAAAGTTATTTTCTAAAAGACTGTGGAACAATATTTGAAATTCTAGACTATGAAAAGCTCAATTACAAGACAAAGGAATTTCAATAAGTGAGTTAAAGAAACTCATTGAAAAGATGAAAGGAAAATCTGTGGAAACTAAGTTTGAAAAACCATTGGTTATTCGACAATCGAATGCTTTTAAAAGTCAAAGACAATCAGTTTTAGGTAAACCGGCTACTTTTTTAGATTCTCTTGCAAAGACAAATTTTTCAAAGTCAAAGTCAGTTACCACAAATAATGTGTCCAATGATTTTTCAAAGCCAGTCATTGCATAAATTTTTCCTCAGAATGTGAAGTCAATTAAAATAAACACAAATGCGATGGTCCAGGAATGCATAAAGTACATACAAAGTCTAATCAAACTAGAATACCACAATTGTCTCAAGAGATTAGAAAAACTAACAAATGTGTGTCTTTCTCTACAGGAGTAATTTCCACTACTAGTGTTAGCAGACCACAACTTAAGAGTAATTAATTAAAAGATAGAGTCTTGCATAATAATAGTGAAGGGAAGAAAAAACAAGTATAAGACCACCATAGGGATTTTAAGTTTTTAATAATTAAATCGTCTGTTGTAACAGCGTTTTTGTATTGACAGTTTGAATGCCTAAGACCTCGAATTGTTAAACTTTGTGTGTGTTCACTTGGAAAATGTGTGTTGAATAAAAATCATGATATGTGTGTTCTTCATTATATTAATGGCGTGAATTCTAGGACTAAAATGCCTATGGCTGTGCCTATTAGTACTAGAGAACCTAAACAAACTGTGAACTAATCTGCTGTAACATCCCTTAAGAGAATAGTTGCTGCAGAATCCACTAACCAAAAACCTAAAAGCATAATTAGGAAGCAATATGAGCAGATTAGTAAGACATGTAGATGGTGGTACTGTAAGATCACACCAGCAGGATATAAATGGAAACCTAAGTCTAGAACAGTGAATGTTGAACCAAATGTTAGTATGCATCTAGGAACTAAATCTAGAACTACTAATATTTCAGAACCTATGATTCTTAGGAAATCTAATGTATCAAATACTCCATCGTCTTCTAATTCTTTTACAGCTCGTAGAGATAATTTTATTCATCGTCGACTCTGGGTGCTCAAAGCACATGACGGGAAATCTCAAGCTTCTAAGTAACTTTATGGAGTAATTTCTGGGTACGGTGAAGTTTGGAAATGATCAAATTGCACCGATTATTGGTTATAGAGATCTTTTTCAAGGGAATGTAACTATCAAAAGGGTTTATTATGTCGAAGGGCTGAATCACAATTTATTTTCCGTTGGTCAATTTTGTGATACGGATTTGGAAGTTGCTTTTCAGAAGTCTACATGTTATATTCGTGATTTAAAGGGAAATGATCTTATCACAGGTTCTCGTGGCACATATCTGTATTCTATCACTCTTCAAGACACATCTACTCCTAATCCAATTTGCTTAATGGCTAAAGATTCATCGTCACAAGTATGGTTATGGCATCATCGTCTTTCACATCTAAACTTCGTACCATCAACTTGCTTTCGAAGTATGATATTGTGACTGGCCTTCCCTAATTGAATTTTGTCAAAGATTATATTTGTTCTTCTTGTGAGTTGGGGAAAGCAAAACATAAGTCTTTCAAGACAAAAACTACCCCAAGCTCAAAACGACGGTTACAAATTCTACACATGGACTTATGTGGTCCCATGAGGGTAGAAAGCTTTAATGGTAAGAAATATGTGTTGGTAATTGTTGATGATTATTCATGATATACCTGGACTCACTTCTTGAGATCCAAAGATGAAACACCTTAAGTTCTTATCGATTTCCTTAAACTTGTTCAAAGAAGACTTCATGCTCAAGTTAAAACTGTTCGAACTGACAAAGGCATGGAATATTTGAATAAAACTCTTCATTCATACTTTGCTCAAGAAGGGATTGAACACCAAACGTCAACTGCTCAAACACTTGAACAAAACGGCGTTGTCGAAAGATAGAACCGTACTCTTGTTGAGGCTGCTTGAACAATGCTAAGCGCCGCTAAAGTTCCTTTATTCTTTTGGGCTGAAGCAATTGCAACAATATGTTTTACTTAGAACCGTTCACTCATAATTCCTCGACATGAGAAAACACCTTACCACATCATCAATGGCCGGAAATCGTCTGTTAAGTTCTTTTACATTTTTGGCTCTCTATGCTACATCGTCAGAGATGGTGAAAATCTTGACAAAATGAAGGAAAAAGGTGATGCATGTATCTTTGTAGGGTACTCTACTCAGTAAAGAGCATACCAGGTATATAACAAGAGAACAAAAGTGATAGTTCAAACCATCCATGTCAACTTTAACAAATTGCCCCTAATGGCGTCAGATCACGTCAGTTCTGACCCCGTTCCATAATGTCCGACTACGACACTTGAACATGCTAGTTTAAGTCTCGATCCCCAAAGCTAAGAAAATGTTCCCCAAGCAGCTGAGACATTAACAACATCAAATGAGATGGATTTGCTATTTAGTCTGATGTTTAATGAATTACTCAATGGAACAACTCAAGTCGTGTCAAAGTCTTCTGGTGTAACTACTGTTGATGCACCTAATCAACGTCAACAACAAAACACAAATCCATCTACTTCAACAATCGTTGCTACTAATATTCCTCCATTGAACATTCAAACAACAAATGAAACTACAAGTAAAGCACCAACTCAAGCACCAACTGTCACTGCCAATGAGAACATTATTCAAGCAGAAACCAATAAAGAACATGCATAAGTTGACGAAGTCAAATTTATCAACATCTTTAGTACACCGGTACTAGAACAAGGGGAGACATCTTCTCAATATGTTTACTCGTCCAACATGTATACATTCTATTAACGACATCCTTTAGAACATCATTGGACAAAATATCATCTGTTAGAACAAGTCATTGGCAATCCTTCTCAATCAATTAGAACAAGACGTCAGTTAGAAACAGATGGCGAGATGTGTATGTTTGCACTTATCGTGAGTCAAACTGAACTAAAGAACAGCAAAGAAGCTATTGCTAATTCTGCATTGATTGAAGCGATGCATGAAGAAATTCACCAGTTTGATCGATTAGATGTATAGGAATTAGTCGACAGACCACTTCACAAAAATGTCATTAACATGAAGTGGCTCTAGAAAAACAAACGTGATGAGGAGTATTATGTAATTCGCAACAAAGCTCGTCTTAGTGCTAAGGGATACAACTTGTAACGAAGGAATCGATTTGAAGAGTCATTTTCTAGTCGCATCCAGTTGGAAGCCTTTTTTGTCCGGTTATTGTTGCGTATGCTGACACAAATATTCCGTATACCAGATGGACGTCAAGGACAAACTTTTTCTCAATGGTCCTCTGAAGGGAAGAAGTGTACGTCAATCAGCCGACGGATGCGTTAGGACCACATCTATCCTGACAAAGGTCTACCGTCTCAATAAGGCATTTGATGGACTCAAACAAGCTCCAAAGGCGTGGTACGATGAACTCTCCGAATTCCTGGTATCCAAAGGATTCTCAAAAGGTTCTATTGATCCAACTCTGTTCATTACTAAAAAAGGGGAAGACATATTGCTTGTGCAAATTTATGTGGATGACATTATTTTTGGTTCTATGAATCCAAAACTTTCAAAAAGCTTTAAAAAACTAATGCACAACAAGTTTGAAATATCTATGATGGGGGAGCTAAAATTCTTTTTAGGAATTTAGATCCACCAATCCCCATGTGGTATCTTTATAAACCAAGCTAAGTATGCTCAAGAGATACTTAAAAAGCATGGTATGACCTTATGTGATAACGTTGGTACTCCAATGGCTACAAAACCCCTAGATCATGATTTGAGTGGAACTCCTGTTGACCAAAAAAATATCGTAGCATGGTTGGGGCACTCCTGTACTTAACAACAAGTAGACCGGATATTGTACATGTAACATGTTATTGTGCTCGTTATCAAGCGAGACCAACTGAAAAACACCTCAGGGAGTGTTAGATATGAGTAAAAGACTCGGTCACCCCGTATATTTATTGTTTATAATAGTTCGTAGTTTAATAGTTAATCGTATGTCTTTTGGTTTTAAGCCGGGTACTAATACCCGGTATTTTGTAAAAAGTATATAAGCCTCTTCCAACTTTGGAAGAGGTAAGCTAGTAATTTTCACTTTTCTTATTTAAATACCAATTTTTCTTCACTAGAATAATCCCTGTCTCATGTGTTTCTCTCTCTTAGAAACTAGCCCAATCACAAGAATCATCACCCGTGTTATAAATTAAATGATCCTACAATTGGTATCAGAGCCATGGGGTAGATTCATGATTGATTCATGTGGTTGATTAAGCTAAAAAACGTGGCTTATTTTGTGAAGAAAAAGACCACGGCTCAAATTTGTTTTGGGTTTATTGGTTCATTAATCATGTTTTGCATGTTATATATGTTTAACAGGTTCATGTGTTGCTATTCCATGTGATTTGCTAGTTCCTAATTCTATTTATAAGCTTATTAAGGTTTGTGTTCTTCATGGAGGTTTACTTCTTTCTTGATGACCCGCGAAGACATAGATGTTATGGAATGATTAGGCTTATAAGGTTTGCTTAGTATTTGATATTTTAGCTTTGTTTTGTGGTTAATAGGCATATATGGGCTTATTTTGGCTAGATCCGAATGCGTGTTTTTTATGGAGGTTTGAATATTAAATGTTATTCTTGCCGGCGGTTTAACAAAAGATAAGGACAAGATCTGGATTTTTAGGAAAAGGTAGCCGGAGAGTTGACCAGGTCAAAGGTGAGTTGCTTATTTTTCTTGCCAGCGAGTTGCTTAAAAATCAAACGGCGAGTTTCCTTATTGAAGGCGGTTTGACAGGTACCAAGGCGGTTTGAATATTTTAATAGAAAAATATGAAAAGACGATTTGGACCCTCGGCGGCGAGTTGCTTATCGTGGCGGTTTGCTTTCACGGCGGGTTGAACAAAACAGATAGACAGCGGTTTGAATTTTCTACGGCGGTTTGCTGCTAAATCTTGCCAGCGAGTTGCCTTATTTAACCAGCGGCGGTTTGCTTTAAATAATACGCGACAAGTTGGTCTTCTAGGCGGCGAGTTACCTTAGGCGGCGAGTTATATCACGGCGGATTGATTAAAATATAGGAGGCGGTTTGATTAAAAAAAAAGTATCCAGACGACACCCCTTTTAGCGACACTTTTTGGCGGAAAAATTAAGTAATTTGTAATCTTTTTTCTATAGTTTTTTTTAACTTATTTTTACATCAAATTCAAATTTTGGTAATAGGGTTAAAAATACTATTCATTCGACACCTATTATAGCGAACACTTTTTTGGCCGGGAACAAATAAAGTAAATATAATTTTTTTCTTTACCCATTTTAGATTATTTTTATACCAAATTTAGATTTTGGGTAATAGGATATAAAATTTATTTTTTTCCATTAATTCCAACCGTGGCCAAATTTAAAACAATATCAACAAACCAAACCCAAACCAATTTTCATTTTACGGTTTTTTATTGATTTTGTAAAATCCCCGGTATACTTCTTGTCGGTTTAAATTTAGACTTGTAAAATCCCCGTGAACGTTAATTGCTTCATAACCAATACATCAGATGTCCTAATATGTCAAAAAGATATCCCAGTATGCCGGTTTCGATACCAGCCCCAACCAATGCTTGATAGACAGATCTTGAATCATGACAACAACGAATTCGTCTTATTGTTTGTGAAAGATAATTGGAGAGAACATTATGAAATCAATTACTGAAGGTCCATTTAAATGGGAAATATGAGAGATACCCTTACTGAAGGAGGTGGAGGGTGACTTCATCTAGGTCCAGAACGTGCTGAGAGTCTTTGCCGACCTTTCTGCTAATACAAATGGTTCAGGTTATAAAGCTGACATTCGTGATCGAAATTATCTTACTTACAAGGTATACCAATAGACATCTGCACAACTCATTCAACCACTTTTCCTGACGCCAAAGACATTGGGGACAATGTGAAAGATGATTCTGGAAGGCTTGATGTTTAACAAAGGATGACCGGAGAATCTCAATTATACGTATGAATTTGAACACTTCTGCGAAATCAACGGAGAAAACCTTCATGTTTACTATGGCAGGTTTACAAAGCTCATTATGACATGGAGAAACATCAAGAATGACCATGTCCAGCAATTGCAGCTCTCAACTTAAATTTGTGAACAAACTGTTAACTAATTGGAGCAGATTCATAACTGAAGTAAACTCAATAGAGGTTTGAAAGAGTCTAACTTTGATCAGTTGTATGCTTACCTTGAAGCAACATGAGGTGCATGCTAATGAGAACAGAATGGCGATGGAAAGGTTCATTCAACCAACTAATGATCCTTTGGCACTAGTGTCTAATGCCTCAGTTCAACAATATCTCCACACAATCAGCGATGTCTCTCAATCTCATAAATGAACCATCTCCTGCTCTTGCTGATAACTTTCAACTGCATCAGGAAGTTCTTCAAACTGAATCTTGATTGAAGCTCTAACAACACACTTGCCCTCTCAATCAATCATATCAAGGCACATCTTCCTCAATATGAACTATCAACTCAGAACTTCCTCAAACGCAAGAACAATGTACAGTTCAAGAACGGCAGGTTTTTATTCAGGATGTTCGTAGGTTGATACAAATGCGAATAATCAAGAAGACCCAATTTCAAAGGAACAATGCAAGAGGATAATGTTGTAGCTGGGATGCTAGAGGTTAGAACAGAGATGGCAATGGAATTGTCTGTAGCTAAAACCCATTATGTGCTACATGCAAAGGCAATTCGGGAAATAGCACGAGAATGTCCACAACTAAAGCATCCTAGGGATTTTCAGTACTACTTCAAGACAAGATTGCTGCTTATGGAATGTCATGAGAATGGTTGGCTAGTGTTACTGGATGCAGAGCAGTTGTTGTTTCTTGCAGTGGAGTACATGTCACCAAGTTGATTCGTTGTGGTGATTTATCACTCAATGGTGGACCTTTGTCTTTGAAGCTGATCAATGCGATGCCATTCGACTCCTGATGTTTGATGAGGCTCCTACCACACACACCATGTTCATGGTTAAAATCTTTCCATCTGAAGAAAGATCCCATTTACGATGAAGCCGGTCCATTCATATGATCGAATACTCATTTGGAGGTACAAAGATCATGATACCTTTGTAGAATCTTTATAGAAGAGTATATGAAGTAACGGATGCAAGCGATGTAACAACACAACTTACGTTGGTGACTTTGATGCTGAACTATACGAGTGAAAGTATATTATTCGTTATGATAAACATATAGGAAAGGACAATCGAAGAAACATGTTGTTCAACTGTAATGTATCTTTGTAGAGATGATTGCATTGATTGTCAAGTCTTGATGAAATGCTATGAACAGGGTGTACAAAGTAGGTCAGCAAATAAGCAGGTTAAAGTAGTTAATGACACATTGACTTCTAAACTTGCGAGATATAAGGAACTGGTCAGGGTGTATGAACAACGGGCTAAGTTTGAATTAACTGATAGAGAATGAAAGATTGATGAACAAATGAGAATAATTATCTCTGACCGAAATCAAAAGAAAACTTCTTTAAAAATCAGAACTCATTCTGGCACAATTGCAACTTCGTTCTACTCTTAACCTCATAAGATAGTGAGGGACAGAAGCGACATTTTGAAAAAGGATTTTAAACAAAAAGAAGACAAATTCCTTTAAAGAGTTTTTGAGACATTTAAAAGGCTAAAAGAAAAGGTTGAAGATAGTTTATACAAACAAGATCAACTGTACAAACAGGTTCACATGTATGTAAACAAATTCGTTTTATGATGAAAAGAACAAGGTAGCGATAGGTCAAAAAATCCCTTATGTCTCACCTGTGCAAAAGCAAAGTTCAACCAGCCCTCTATAATGGTCATGTATTAGTCATGTCCAATCATGCACGTCCTGTTGTGCATGACTCAGAGGACACTCGTGATATGGCTGAGATAACTAGGAAAAGAATGATGGAGAAAATGCAAAGCCCTCTATGTGTGGAAAATAAAGTTAGGATTGCCCCCCCAGATTACTCGAAAGAGAACCTTCTTGCAACCTTTGCTCCACAAAGAAATCTGACCCCAGAACAAATATTTTGGTCCATAGATGAAAATGACAGGAAAAAGACAGAGACCTCAGTTCAAAAACCACTTTCAGCATTGACAGTGTATCCACCCAATACTCCTGTCAAGCTTGCCCCTAGAGTTCTTCCAACTAAAATTTAAGTGAAGATTAATCTTTATGTACTCACACAACTTTTTACAGAATTTGACAAAACTTGCAAAAAGAGAATCACCCCAACAGGTGTTACAGAAGGGGAAAGAGGTTTTGAGCAAACAAAAAGATGTTACCTCACTGAAGTTATTCCATTTTTCAAAACTCTTAAAGAACACTTTGCAGGAGTTCAAACGGCCATCTTTAAAGAAGTTAAAGTAATGGAAGAAATTTTTGATCAAATGAATGACGAAGTGGACCAGAATACTGTAGACAAGTAATGTGCGGAAATTGTAAAGAAAAACCTTCTCATTGAAAATGAGAATCTGATTGCTAATTGTTTGTCGAATCAACTGTTGTATGATGTGGAAAAATCACGTTGTCTAGATCTTGAAGCTGAGATGTCTAAAGTTCATAATGAGTCAAAACATATTTCAAAACTTGAAAGGGAATACCTAAATTTGCAATTAAAGTATCAACATCTTCAAGAAAGTTTTGATAATAACAAATCACAAACATCACAGGAAGCTCCTGATTTTAACTCATTCTTTAAGATCAAGAATCTCGAACATCAGATTCAAGAAAAAGACAACGTGATTAGAGACTTGAAAGTTCTAGTCTCTAATGTGAATGACAGAAGTTGTGAGCCTTATAATGCTAACGATGTCACTGATCTTCTTGAACAAAATGAACGTTTTAGAGCAGAAATAGAAAAGGTGAAGCAGCATTACAAGGAATTGTTTGAGTCTATTAAGATCACGCGTGCTAGCACTAATGAACAGACATCTTCCTTGTTAACACAGATTGAGGATCTAAAGGCTCAATTAGAAGGCAATTTGAAAGTTGCCACTAGAAGTTCTGTCAAAACAAAAGTTCTTGCTCCTGGTATGTATGCCATAGATGTAGAACCAATCCCTCCTCGCCTTAAGAACAATAGGAATGCTCATTTAACCTATATCAACCATCTTAAGGAGAGTGTAGAAACAGTTAGAGAGATTGTAGAGGAAGCCAGAGTAGTTAAACCACTGGATAATACACTTAACTATGCTTGTCAATACACTAAGCTATCTCAGAAAATTGTTGAAATATGTGATTGGCACTTGCCCAAAAAGTTTCAATGAAAGAGATAACAAGGCTCCCTCTACCCCTGTAACTAGGAAAAAGCAAGTAACTTTTAATGATAAACCAGGAACTTCATCTAGTAACATACAGAAACACGAAGTACACCAGAAAATTCAACAGACTAATGTCCCTGTGATTCATTCTACAGGAGTAAACACTTCCACTGAAGCAAGCGGATCAAAGCCTAGAAGAAATACAAAGAAAAATAGGATCCTGCATGCTAAGAGTGAGAATAAGAAGAAAGTAGAAGACCACCCTAGGACAAATAAGTCAGTATGGACAAAAGTAAATTAGGTTGATTCTAGCATTAGCTCTAAGCGTGTTGTAATTAATTCGAATTCTAAATCTGTGTGCAAAACGTGTAACAAATGTGTAAAATCTGCACGTCATGGAATGTGTGTTGTTAATATTTTGAATTCTGTGAATGTTACCCCCGCCATTAGAATTATCTTGAACAAGACCAAGCAGATCTGGAAACCAAAAGGCAGACTGTCTTATAACAGTTTGCACAAGACCAAGCGGGTTTGGAAAGCTACGGGAAAACTATTTAC
>BQNB010029954.1:0-55313 GCA_026074375.1 Tanacetum coccineum
TCCTGCATCTCATTCAAATAGTGTTGAGGACACTTCATTAAGAATTCTTTAAAGCGCTCCCATGCTTGAAAAAGGGTTTCATCTGAATCCTGCTGAAAGCTGTTTATTTCCTCCATTTTCTTCACAGTTCGACCGGGTGGACAATATTTGTTCAAAAACTTAGTTTTAAGATCTTCCCAAGTTTTGATCGAACCAGTTGGTTTGTTTCTTAGCCAACGAGCCGCGATGTAACACCCCCAAAAATCACTTACAGCGCAGAGGAATACCAAATGGGGTGTTACTTCGTAATACACAGCAATAGATACAAGAGAACGACCTCTAGGTGTCGTTTGAATAAATAACATTTGTAGATTTAATCAAAATCTGAATTTAATATAAATACATTTGTCCCATAATTTGCATCACAATGAAAAGCTTGAATGTAAAGACTCCAATGCACATCAAATAGTCCAAGCATCTAATTCACCTGAGAAAAACATGCTTAAAAGTGTCAACATTAAAGTTGGTGAGTTCATAGATTAGTTTAAATATGAATGTAATCCACTGTATCATCACAGTACCATGTAAAATGTTTATACAATATGCACGACACATTTTTATGTCACCAAAAGTATCAATCTTATCCCAAAGATTTATTAAGAATGCATAACACATTTTTATGAACAAAATGTTCCATGTATGTATTTGTTGGGGAGGCCCGATAGTCCCAACGATATAATCCGACATGTTATAACGTTCGTTCCCAGTGATAGCTAGTCACCCGAACGGAGGTTGTCAATCCCGAATAGATCTATTTTATATCATTCACGTGGACATCACGCTATAATGTTCGTTTACCAAGTGATCGCTAATCACCCGAACAGGGATCCACACCCGAATAGATCTATTTCATAACATTCGCGCTCACCCTCCAAGTGATTTACAGTTCATGACGCTGTGACGTAGACTTGTATGTACCCAATTTGGGCAGTGATACAAATAATGCGTATATATACTCCCGTTACCGGTGTCCCCTCCAAGAACACCCGGGCAGTAATGTCGAAGGTTGGGGTATCCAATATGCATCCCTTGTGAATACATATGAGTTTGGTGGGAACAAATCCATATATTCACGGAATATAACCAACACTCACATTTGCCTTACATAACAATATTCCCATATTGTTAACCGACAATGGACATATTTAGAATGATAAGAAATCATTCATGGATTAAACATGCAAACATAGGATAACAATTTTTATATGAATGAAGAACAAATACCAAGTATCTTTATTCATCAGAAAGTAAAAATTGTCTTACAATCCCAATTATCCAAATACTAAAACAGATATGCATGAAACTAATTAGCAAGTTGAAGTCTAATGTTTCCAACATTCTCAACTCTTTCTTTACAAGACAGCTAAATAGTTATCTGAGTAAACTTTCCGAATACTTGTTTCAAATTCTCATATTGTGAAAGATTTGAAAAATAAGATGAGTGTCTTATTGTTCACGTGCATACTATTGCAAGAGTCATAGTATGGACAAGGTAATAGTACCTTTTATAGGGTATTTGAAGTCAACAACATACCTATCTCAGACAGTCATCTTTACAGTTTCTTAAAATGTAAAGTATTCTCATTCTTTAATGTGTTATGCAACAATGCTCTTAAATGAGCATATCTAGTTAGCAGATTTATCGTAAATGATAAAATCCTTCTTCAACTAGAATTGATTATTCTCTAGCATCAGTTGACACATACAACGCTATGCTTCATAATTCGTAAACTTTTGTATAACAGTGATCTAAATACCCTCAATTAGATATTGTTATCTAAATTCTCTCAATTAGATACTGTTGTTGTTAGCTCATCTTGCTATCATGCAAAAGTAACAACCAGTCACATACATGATATAATATATATACATGATGAACCCTTAGTTAAAAAAACACAAGGTTTACATCCATGTACTAAATTATCTCAAGTGAAATATATCATTTAAGACTTGCTACAATGACATATTGCATTTGTGTTGGACTTTATTTCCGCATACGTTTATCTTAATAAACATTTATTCCAAGGTCGTTTGTTTTCCTAAATTCCCAAGTGAAGTTTCATTCCAATCTTAAGGATTAATATCTAGCTTATGTGGAACGATACTTTCAATATGTCATACAACATACGAATTTAAGAAAATAACATGGTGCTCCCACTCAATGTCAGATGTACTCAGGAGTCATCTTAATTTAATCAGAATCATATTGTAATTAATTCAAGATCCCAGATCCTAGATTCATGATCCAATCCATACTTGGATTCTTTCATCTTGTATACTATATAAAGATTATATATATATATCCCCCTCGCGGGTTATAAAGCATTCAAAATATTGAAAAGCGAGGCTATGAAACTCACATTGATTAAAGACCACGATCAATTAATCCAATTAAATCACAACTGAATCTGCAACGATCTCGACCACGACCTATAATTATGTCGCTCTATTATAATACACGTATTAAATACGATCAACGATGCGTACATCGTAACGACGAAATCATACATATTTTTATATGTATGCAGTCATATATACATGTGATGAGAAATCCACTTGCGCGTCTTTAAACCTTAACCCTTAGTATATTACTTGTATATATACTATTTTCCGTCTAATCATAACTTAGGTCGAATATTTATCGAAAGTTACTATTTTTAGACCTTCCGTTTTTAGAATCGAATAATGATATTAAAACTATTAATTGAAATAATATATTAATCGACCTTTAGTTTCGACCTGCTATATCTTAACTTTTAAAGCAGACAATCCTCGCGGCAAAGTAAAATATCATTACGAACAACTTTCGTGTTTCGCCGGAAGGCTGAAACGGACTCGAAAGTGCTCGAATCGTTTAATTAATAGATATGTCAGATTTAATATATAAAAAAAGTAACTTATTTTCTATTAAAGTGTATATACCGATTTCGATCCAGTTTCTTTGTTATTGAGAGTTAGAAGTCCCGTTTTATATCAAAACGTCCGTAAAAATGTAATTTGTTATATTTTATAAACCAAAGTCTAAGTTATCGAAACCTCGAATCCCAAATCCCACGTTCTATTTTCTGTTTTAAATTACTCGTTATATAAAGGCACTAAAGTCCATTTTTAGTCCAATTCTCGTCTCAAATATGTCTAATACCGCTTATAACTTTATATAAATCTCGTTTTAATATTTATTTATGTTTTACTAGACCGCGCAAGTTATAATATTTCATCACATATTATTCGATCAAATATATGAAACAATTTATATATTTTCGTGTTAACTAAACTCACTTTATTTCGGTGTCATCCCACAACCCGACGCACCCCGGCTGATGGACAGCCAAACGCACCCTTGTGCGTGGCTGTCAAGCCAAACGCACCCCTAGTTGTTTTCTACCAAGCCAAACGCAGCCTAGCTGCCATAGTTAAACCAAACGCACTCTTTTTGGTGAAAACAGAACCAACAAGCACCCTTGCGTGACTCTTGCTGCCAAACGCACCCTTTTGCTTGTTATATGACCGAACCAAACACGCCCTAGGTGGGGCTGTCACAGCCAAACGCGCCCTTTGGCGGTTTAGAACAGCCAAACGCCCTTTGTGGTGTTATAACAAAAACCAACGCACCCCTTGCGGTTATAAACCAAACTCATGCCCGACCCGGCTACGAAACCCAAACCAACGCACCCTTGTTGGCTGCTAAACCAAACACCTTCGGGGTGTTTTAATAAAACCAACCGCACCCGCGGCTGTCAACCCGACTCCAAGCGCACCCTCGTTATAAACAAACCAACCCGACCCAACCCACAATCAAACACCCCTAGCTGCTAAACCCATCCCGACCCCGGCTGTCCCACAGCCCGACCCGACCCACACCAACAAACAAACACCCCTTGGTGTTTATAACAGCCAACCGCACCCTTGGCGGCTGACCACCCAACCCGACACCCCTTCGTCGGTGGTGTTTTACCACCGAAACCAAACACCCCTAAACACCCCTCGGTGGTGTTATTATAACAGAAACAAACGCACCCTTTTTATAACCACACGCACCCCACGGTGGCTGTGGTGGTGGCGTGGGTTCGGTGGTGTTATAGTGATGATGGTGATGCCGTGGTGATGATGATGATGAGATGATGTAGCTGGTGTATGATGATGGTGGCGTCGGTGGTGTTATAAGGCGCGTGAGGGAGGGTGATGGTGGGGATGGGATAGATCGGTTAACAGGGAGTCTTTTTGGTGTTCGCCGGAAAAGCCCTTTTCAGCTCGTTTCCAGGTCTCGGGCAAAACTGAAAAGTTGTCAGGAATGTCGTTTCACATCGAATTGCTTTAGAGTCCGAGTCGTGAAAACGTGATTTAGATGGTCGTTCTTATAAGTCAAGCCAGACCCTAAAAGTCAAAAGGTAAAATCGTCATTCGAAATTTCGAAAATTCTCGGATGTTACAGTACCTACCCCTTAAAGAAATCTCGTCCCGAGATTTAAATTTGTGTTATCCGATTGTGTGACCAAGGAAAGACTTAAGGTTAACTAAACTCGTCCTAAACAAGACGCTGATAACTTTATTCAGCGAAATTCGGTGTTTCTATACTTCTCAATCTACCAAAAATTTTGGCTAGGTTTGTCCAGGATATTTAATCCATCAAAATGGGTATCTCAAATATATCATTACAGATCTTATGACTGGTATAACCGCGTTATAGGGAAAGTCTCATTATAGTGAAAACTTCAAGAAGAAGGTGTAATCGCGTGAGTATGTTTGTATAAGTTTCTAAATGTCCGAGGACGGAGTCTCGTTTCTACTATTTGTAATGTTCGATGATTCACATCAACGTGTGCTTATGTATGTAAGTACCCAACTTACTTGGCAGTACTAGGATGTATCGCGACCTAAGTCTTCCTACTAGTGGCCCGAAATGAATAGTCCAACTATCTGTTTCGTCGATAGGTGTTTATCTCGTTTAAGAGGAGTTGCATAACCCATTGGATAAGGTTGTATCAGTCGGGACCGCTCCAGGACCCAATAGCAGCGACCATAACGTCAATGCTATAACAAATGGTGATGGGATGCCGAGAATTAGGACATTTCGAGAAACAATATTCCCAGAATAAAGTTTAATAAATGAGAGGAGCTCGCGAGAGAGCTTATGCGATAGACGACGGATTATGGTACTCAGTCGTTAGTTCGATGAATCAGCTCCATTAGTTCAAGTGTGTAACAAGTCTGTTAGTTCCACGAACAGTTCATGATCGCGATGATTAGCAACAACAAAAGTAATAACTTAAGAATGTGATAAGGTAGATCCAAGTGAGGCCTTTAGATTTTGTTGAGTAGTAAGACACGATTGTGTCTCTAGACCCTTTTAACGGATTCTGATGATTATCGATTTCAGGTTCATACTCGTGTCATATCGGATACCATTAAGCCCACTCATTTATAATTTCTTATTTACATAAAGAAGCGTCCAAATTTATGTAAGTAAGAAATGATAAACTTATGGTTCGGTGATTTATAATTTATTTATTTAACTGAAGAGGCGTCCCAATCCTTTCAAATAAATAAATTATAAATCATCCTACTTAATAATTCCCGGTGCAATACGCGTACTCTCATAACCTTCAAGGTGGTTGACATGACGATGCATGTGTTCTAATGAGTATGGGACGAGTGTTTAAAACTCGTCTTCGGAGACTGGGAGTAAAAACTGCCAGGCAAGATCAACATAGAGTTCAAGATAGTTAACGAGTACTTGGTTAGAGTAAATACGATAAGGGTCCTTATAAACGGGTTAACATAGCAATTATCGTATCAATCCTCCTATTACAAGTCCCGCCCATACAAGACTTGTAATACTCAGATTCACACATAAATCCATGTAAACAGAACTGTGACGGGTTTTGTTTACATAGCAATTATCATATCAATCCTTATATTACAAGTCCCGCCCATACAAGACTTGTAATACTTAGATTCATACATAATTCCATGTAAACAGAACTGTGACGGGTTTTGTTTACATAGCAATTATCATATCAATCCTTATATTACAAGTCCCGCCCATACAAGACTTGTAATACTTAGATTCATACATAATTCCATGTAAACAGAACTGTGACGGGTTTTGTTTACATAGCAATTATCATATCAATCCTTATATTACAAGTCCCGCCCATACAAGACTTGTAATACTTAGATTCATACATAATTCCATGTAAACAACAATTATAACGGTCTCCGTGTAATACAACGTAGTATAATGCTATGAAGAAAAATAATATCCTTGGAGATCATTGTTTAACTTACAATGTCTGAGAACGAAATGAGACCATTGTGCAACTCACAATGTCTAAGAAGTAAGATGAGACCATTGTATAACTCACAATGTCTGAGGTATAATTGAGACCATTGTGCAACACACAATGTTTAAGAAGTAAGATGAGGCCATTGTATAACTCACAATGTCTGACGAGTAAAATGAGACCATTGTGCAACTCACAATGTCTTAAGAAACGATCGGGTATTTATATAAATAACTCTTATATAAATAAACGTGCAATGCACGCGAGAGATGTAAGCATATATATTACATATATGTATGTCACGTAAGCACTTAATGCAGCACGTAATGTAAACACATAAGCAAGTAGCGTGTATGCACTTTGAAAATGTTTGATGTGATGCAATGTTTGTGAAAACGACTATAGTCTAGGGTAAAATATGCAACCTAGTTCTCTATAGCCAGTGCTCTGATACCAATCTGTAACACCCCCAAATGTTTGGTATTAGTACGTGTGTACAAGAACGTGATTCAATCACACTATTGATTGTATCTTGGATCGAATAACAAAAAGGTAAGGGGTTATTCATTGATCCACATAAACCCTAACTAGGGTTCATCAAGATTGATTGCTTGGAATTTGATTCTTGTTTAGCTATAATCACAATGTACGCATACTTTTATGTTTGGTTAATTAATTACATGTTATATGATCCTCTATTCGCTTTCGCACATTCACTTTGATGTTATTGTTTATTATGAATGTCATATATATATTAAATTCCTTCAGTGGCATCATTAGCCTTGATTAATATGTAATTAATTACCAAAACACAAACTGTGTGGGAAGTTTAACGCGTCGCTGGTCGAACCCGACTAAAGAAGGAGGTCAAGCTTCAGCGCTGACCGAATTCTCGGCTTGCTTGTGCGTCAAATTAGAGTTACCTCAATTCCATATCCGAAACACTAAGTCGAAATTACTTTAAGGTTGATTTGCCTCAATTCCATATCCGAAACACTAAGTCGAAAGACTTATGCAAAAGTACGTTGTGGGCGATAATTGTGGGTACTTCTTTAATTGGTTCATCCAATGCCTCAACCAAAACTTTGTTTATTTAATCTTGCCTAAAAGTTAATAAAAGTTTTTATTAAACATATGCTATGGAGTTGTATGCATGCTTCTCCATACATAATTTTGATTCCACACATCAAATATTGTACCCTAAAACTTAAGTCGAATGCCATCTAATTGAAAAACACTTGAAGTTGCAATCTAAGTCATGTGAGAACTTGGACTAGATCGTAATGGAAAGAAAACCTTCACGATGAGTAAGACCTCACATGGACAAGTTTGACGTTTTAGATTAGACGGCTTAATTGAGTTATTTAGTGAGACCTAGAAACTCAAGGCATTAAGATGAGATGAAACATGTTTACTGTAAACCAATTTGAAACATATCGTGTCAAATGTGTTTTCTGAATTGCCAAATCAAGTATGGTAAACCAAGTATGTAGAATTATCTGTAAAGATATTGTAAACGAATATGTAAACAAGTTGTATTGAAGCATGTATTCTCCCCGACGATTTGGTAAAGTAAATATAAAACAGTGAAGAGGGGCTATAAACTCAACATCGCTGTTGTAGAAGATTGGCGGAAGCGCACAATAAACGCCAGACAAAACGTAAACTGAACGGCTCGACAGGAAGATGCAGCCTTATCCTAACGGTTAAGGGCCCACTGCCTAGGATAATGTATCCGGGTTTTGATGGATGATTACATCGACGTGACCACATGATAAAAGATTGATTTAACTGTTGTAATAGTTGGGGATGGTTAAATAAATAAATCTAAGACGTAAACGCAAAGTATGGTAAAAATATTCACAATTTTACATATTAAAAATGAACAAGTATATAATTCAAATCGTGAATTATATAACAAAGAAAACCAATTAAATAAATAAAAAGTTCTCGTATAGATGTAAACGATGTTTTAAGTTCCAAATTATGCTAAACGTGTTGTAAAGCTTTTACAAAAGTTATGAATTTACCTTCTAGTCAGGAATTTATAAAATAATATTTTAAAATTAATCTTTCGTCTCACTGACGGATCGTAGCTAAAATTGTTGTCTCAATGTAAAAGTATAGTTTTCGTTCGTTGTATGGTTATTGTATAGTTATATTATAATATATTTTAAAATATAACTTTAGTTCCTTTATTGGTTTATAGAATAATAGAAACTCTAGTAAAACATTACCTAAGTATAAAACTATATAAATTTCGCCATGGCATTTTCCATTTATAAATCGTTTTTCCATATTATAAGTCCAAAACATTTTTCCACTAATCAATGAAATCAATATTGCAAACCCCCACGTGTTTTAAATGTATAAACATATATATTTATTTCAACCGAACATAATAATAATTATTACATTTATTTAACCATTTTTAACACCAAGATATTATATACCGTTTATAAATTTATATATCTCCGTTGTCTATTATTATTCTAAAGGTATAAATCAAACAACCTTGTTGTTTCGCTAAACCAAACGCCCTTTTTGTAGCCTCTCTAAAACCCATCGCGCCCTTTGTGCTAAATCGATATTCAATCGCACCCTTAAGTGGTTCCCTATCCATAAAACAAACGCACCAATTTCGGTGTTGCAAAACCAACCAAACACGCCCCAAGGCTTATTTAACAGCCAAACGCACCCTATGTGGGTGTTTATAACCAAAAACAAACACCCCCTTGGGGCTGTCATCAACCAAACAGCCCCTTGGGCTGTTATCCCGTAAACCAAACACCCCCTTGTGCGAGTAGGAAGGCCAACGCACTCGTTGGTGCCTCGGACACAAACGAACCCAGCCCTTCGGCTGTTATACCCAAACCGACGCACCCGGTGGTGATATACCACGAAACCAAACGCGCCCTATATGGGCAGTCACAGCCATACGCACCCTTGTCGGGTGGCTGTCACCCAAAACAAACGCACCCTTGCGGCTGTGACGGGAACCCAACGCACCCTCTTTGGTGCTTATAATCAAAACCAAACGTTGCCTAGTCGGGCTGCAACCACAAAACCAAGCGCACCCTTAGCTGGTGCAAACCACAACCCAACGCAGTCCCCCTTGCTGCCGACCCGTATTCAAACGCAACATCCCCCCCCCTCCCCCCCCATAAATATGCTAAACCCGCAACCCAAATCCAAAACCATCTACGGCTTGCTAGCGACTCAGCAAACAGACACCTTGTCTGTTGGTTATATCGCAGTAACCACACACCCTTTGATGCAAACCCTTCCGGGACGCCACCTCTTGTGGTTTTAAGGACCAAACAAACACACTTTTGTGTTTATCGGAAAAACCAAAGCACCTTTCTGGTGCTTGTTTAAACGAAACCGAACGCACCCATAGGGATGATTGTACAGCGAGGTGATGACGTGGTTGAGATGGCCACGATGGTGGTTATGCTGTCGAGGTGATGACCGCTGTGGTGTTGGGTGGGTCGCAGAAATGGCGTCGGTGGTGATGAATGTATAAATCGGTGGGTAAGGGTGGCGTGGGGAGGATGGTGGTGTAGGCGGATGTTGGCCGGAGCTCGCCGGAAAAAGAGGGGCGCCGGAAACCTTATGAGAGGGGAGAGGAGTATTTAGGGTTATATGTGTGGGGTTGTAGAGACTGAAAATGAAATAATAGTTATATATTTTTATATATATAAGATAAACTGTAAAAAATGAAAGTGTCAAGTTAAACATAGTTTTCGGGTTAAAGTGTAACTTCTTTATTATAGTTTTGGTAAAAACGGTTCGGGACTCGTTTGAATGACTTAACGGACGATTCGAATCTCGAAACTTGCGCTCATTTGTTTTTCTAAATAGAATTTTTCACAAAATAATGAGTATTTACACGACTAGTTTTCACAATTGTTTTATCGAATTTATTTAAAACGTTTTATTATTCATTTATTATTTGTCGGACGAACCTTAACTCCGTAAAACTGAATTTAAACTTCAATATTGTGTTTTTTACACCCAAGTTTTCGATTAAGCAAGATAATTAATTTATTAAATACTTTTCGTATATTAAATTATGATGATTAAATACAAAGAGATAGAATTATATTAGTCGGTACGCGTTGTGTTCAAAATTGTTGTGAGGGCATTTCAGTCACCACTTTCTAACTTGTTTTCAGGTCTCCGGGTAAAATGAAAAGTTGTCTGGATTCATTTCACATCAAATTGGCTTAGGGTTGAATATGAAAAAACGTCTCTTAGATGGTCGTTCTTATAAGTCCAAGCTAGACCTAAAAGTCAACGATTGACAATCGTAATTCAAAAATTCGAAAAATTATCGGAGGGATACAATTATTCTAGGAGTTTTCCAAACCACCCAATATTGATCCTAACATGGTACCATTCTACTCTCGTCAAACCAAAATTCTGAACCATAAAGTCCAATTGAGAGATGAGCAACGAGGTGGAATAAGGTCAATCGGGAAGGGCATCAAAAACTTATGGAGAACAATGAAGAAATAAGCAATTTGGAAAATTGCTATAAGACAATATATTTATATTTACTACTTAGATTTTATTTGTTGCGCTACTCGCTTATCTTAATTACCTCTCATGTTCGGTATTCTAACTTATGATGTTAGGTAGAATTTTTTTAGTACTTAGTTTGGGCAACGTAACTTGCCTTGGATGATCGTTCCATTTTATCATCCTAAACTTGCTTGCATGCACTTTGATACACTATGGTTATTATTATTTCTATGATATTATGCATGCTAAATGATTTCTTAGTCAATATGCCTAAATTTGCTTCTCTAATATAAATTAGGATAGCTAGCCTTGTGAATATTGATTATTAGGAAGTATTAGATGATCCTTGAGGAAATAATTTTGGCTGCAAAAGAATTTTTCCCTGCGAATAATCATGATTTGCTAGGGTTTGATGGTTGGGAAACTCCCCCCCCCCTCCCCCCGAGAATTTTTGGTGTTTCCAAAAAACGGCCCCCAAATATATCTGGGACCGCCTATATATTTATGGGACCGCCATCAGGATACGAGAATTTTTCAATGTCTCTCCTGATTTTATGTGCAGCTGACTATCCACTCTATAACTCAGCTACTTTCCTGTATTTTGCTAAACATTTCTTAGAATCATATAATCACCTTCTCATGCCTTACTTCTTTAATCCACTACCTCCAAATTAAATAGTCTTCATCCTTACCATCTTTATCATCTTCACACTCGTCATCTTAACTTTTCTTCTACTTCTATGGATTCTACCTAAGCTTCCTCTTCTAACCCCTCTAAGAAAATCATATTTAACATTCATTTATCCTAGACAACTCTTTGTGTAACATTATCAAGTGATGAAGATGACACTACCACCCCTTCTCCCATTTACAAAATCCTGCTCTCCATCTCCACCAAATGCACCATCAAAAACTCCATCAACCAAAGATACATCATCTACCTTTGGCACTATCTCTTCCTCATTTAAGTCAAAACCTCAATCTTTACCTTCTTCCTCAAATGACACACCATCTCCTCAACCTCAATATTCCCGATATTAAATGAATATCATGATGCACCTCCAAGACCTTTAAACCCAATTCCACTCTAAAGTCATCCTTCTTTAGATATCACTCTATCTTTGTCACCAATCATTCCTTTTGATCACATTCTTGATACTCCTTCACCACCTTTACCACCACCACCACCTCAACCACCTCTCATGGGTCACACTATTTACTTTAACTACCATGACTATCATGGATCAACTTGTCTTTGTTGTTTTCACAACCGAAACGTCTTCTTTACTCTTAGGGATGAGATAAACATAATGTTTGCTCACCTTAAATATCTTCTTACCTCTGCCATTGCCTCACCATCTCCACCTCATCCTTAAAACATTTTCAATACTTCTAAATAATGATTTACCCAAACCTTTTGCTCAAAGCCACTATCTATGACTCAAGAATCATCTAGGATCTATGAAGTATTAATATTATTAGGGTACTAGTGTTTAATCTTAGTATATCTATGTTTTGGAAGAAATTCATATTATCACGCATAAGCTTACATTCTATATGAAATAGTTTTGTTATGCGAGTATGAATTTTATATATTATGAATGAATGGTATCTTATTGTTATGAGGAATGTGTATGCATTATGACTTATATGGCTACTTCTTTTCTTTCTCCAACATAGCCATATATACATATATTTGTCGTAATCATTGCTACTTGTTAGAAATGTTCTCTTGCACTTGTATTTCTAACTTGGTTTTGTAGTAAAATATCGTAAGATCGATCCCTTGGTGCCTCAAACGACGGGGAGTAAACATCAACGGGGAGTCTTGGCATCGTCGAATTCTTTCTTTCTACATCTCGACGATTGACCTTTTTGGATTCGAACTAAAAAGAGGGAGAAATGGATTAAAACTCATTAATAACTTGAAAATTTTATTTTTATTTAAAATGAGCTTATATTTTGTCATCATAAAAAAGGAGGAGATTGTTAATACAAATAATGCTTAAAAATGTTATTTATATTTTTCGACTTCTCTACGTTTTGAAGAGGACAAAATGTAAAAACATTCACAATAAAAATAAACGTTTACATATTATTAATCGTAAGCTTCCATTTCGATATATATCACTTAACGTATGGATAAACAAATCATTAAACAGTGATCAAGAAAATATTTTTTCTTCTAAATCCACCACTTTTTCTACAAAACTATATTTTTACAAAATTACACAAAATAGTTTTGTTAAATAAAAATAATGTTTTCTTTAAAAACATAAATTTTGAATTCAGTTCCCCCCCCCAACAGAAAACAACATACCAAGATAAACCTTCCCCACAAAAGGAAAAAAATCGGATCGTCAGTCTAGGACGGCCTCCTAAGTGCCTAGGCGGCCCCCAGATATATCAGGAACCGCCAGGACCGCCACCAGATGACAGTTGGGTTTTCCTGGCTATAAATACTGCACTATTCTCAGCAGAAAGACACCTATTTGCACGAAATTTTTAGTCATCTTTCTCTCTCTAAAAACTTTCTTTCTCTCACTAAATATCTTGATCACTAACATAGTTTAATCTTGTTCAAGTGATCAAATCTCATCTTCTATCTTCTTCCTTCTTCTATGAAGTGCAAGAGAAGAACACTCGTATTTGCCAAGAAATGAAGTGTTATAGACTAGTGATTTATCCTCTCTTCTTCTAAGATTCAAAATTCTATTTTGATTGTCTTGTGTGATTGTGTAAGTCGGATGGTGTGTATATCCGATAGTGTAGATCTTGTGATTATGTAGTGCTTGTGAAGTGGTAGATTGGTTTAAGAATAGGACTCGACATTTAGCTAGTGTCGGAAAATAATGTAAGCGACTTGTAAACAGTTTTCTTCGCCTGAAAGGAGCTTGTTGACATAGTGAAATCTCGAGTCAGATACTCGGGGAGTGGAGTAGGGCGAAGAAGAGCTTAGTAGCCGAACCACTATAAATCTTTGTGTCTTGGTTTGATCGTTCTTTCCCGTATCTCTTTATATGGTTTGTGTTTCTCATTTATATTTTGTATTGATATTATGAGTAGATAGCTTTATTGATTGGTTCATATTGTTGGTTGATTGAACATATACTCGAATCTAACAATTTTAGAAGTAAAATTTTAAAACGCCAATGAGCATGTAAGCTATTCAACCTCCCTTCTAGTTTCCACAATTGGTATCAGAAGCCCAGGTCACTCAAGATTTTTAAAATATACTGTATTTTAAAGCTTGGATCGATCTATGGATTTCGACAAATATCTAGAAGGGCTATCCATGCAAAGACTACCACTCTTTGAAAGTGATAGTTTTATTTATTGGAAAAATAGATTCAAAACATATGTTAAATCAAAAGATCTTGATCTTTGGCACGTTATTACTAACGGTGATTTTCAACCTATTGAACAAAATCCGGAAACCAAACTAGATGAGGTTATCCCTTTTGAAAAACAAAGTGATGATCTTAAAAAGCGGCTTGCGAAAAATAACTAAGCCAAAATGGTTATTTACAATGCTTTGCCAAGAAAAGAATATGAACGAATTTTCATGTGTAACACGGCAAAAGAATTTTGGAAAACTTTGTTAATCACCCATCAAGGTAATAGCTAAGTCAAGGATAACAAGATTGACCTTTTGGTACAACAATATGAACAATTCATCATTTCTGAAGACGAATCTATAGATAGTGCTTTTGCTAGGTTTAATACTATTATTACTAGTCTAAAAGCTGTTGATGAAGGTTATTCTAGAAAGAATTATGTTAGGAAGTTTCTTAGGGCTCTACATCCCAAATGGAGAGCAAAGGTCATGACGATTGAAGAGTCAAAAGACTTGACATCACTATCTCTTGATGAACTCATTGGTAATCTCAAAGTCCATGAGATGATCATCAAGAAAGATTCCGAAATAGTCAAAGCTAAATGAGAAAGAAAATCTCTTGCTTTAAAGGCTAAGATGGAATCTAGTGATGAGGAGTGTTCGACTTTCGGAAGTGAAGAAGAAGAATACGCCATGGCGGTTAGAGACTTCAAGAAATTCTTCAAGAGAAGAAGTAGATTCGTAAGACAACCACGGAACGACAAAAAGACGTTCCAAAGAAGCCGAGACGACAAAAACGACAAAAGTGATAGAAAATGTTTTAGATGTGGTGATCCAAATCATCTTATTGGAGAATGTCCAAAACCACCGAAAGACAAGAACCAAAGAGCATTCGTCGGAGGTTCTTGGAGTGATAGCGGTGAAGAAGATGATGAAAAGGCTAAAGACGAAACATGTCTCGTAGCTCAAGCATCAAATGAGGTATGTTCTGATTTCTCTTACTTTAGTGATGAAAATTCATCAACAGACGATCTTACTTTAGATAATGAATATGATAAACTGTGCGAGATGAGTTTAAAAATAATCATAAAGAATAAACAACTAAAAGCTATTAGAAATAGTTTAGAAAATAAGTTTAGTGAATTAAAATTAAATTTGACTACACTCGAGAAAAACAAGGGAGTTGATCTCGAATGTACTAATTGTCAATCACTCAAAATCGACAACGAAAAACTTAAAGAAGAAGCTCTTAAACTAACTAAGTTTGAAAAGAGTACACATTGCTTAAATGAAATGTTAAGCAATCAAAAACCCTCCGGAGATAAATTAGGTTTAGGGTTTAACTCATTTGAAGCATCAACCAGTGGGTCTAAGGAAATCAAATTTGTGAAACCTCAAAAAGAAACGTCTTTTGGTGGCGGTCCCCTAAATAATGAGGGCGGCCCCCATAAAGTCCAGACGTCCCCCGAAGTAATTAAGGGGCCGCCTGTCTGTTTACCAGAATCTAAAAAATCCGTTTCTTTTCAAAAATCCATTTTAGGTCCTAGACCAAAACATATAATGGTAAACAATGTTAAAATTCCCGTTGCTAGTGATAATGAGGTTAAACAATTTTATAAACCATCGTTAAAACTCGGAGTTGGATTTTACAAACCAAATTTTAGGTCAAAAACTCCACCACCTAGAAGAGTCAATAATCACTATCCTCGTTCTAAGACACCACAACCAAAAAGAAATGTTGGTCGACAAAACCAACCTCATGGTTTTCCTGTAACTTGGAATAACTTCCAACCTCAAAGTTACATGCCATGGGGAATGTGTCCTCCATTTCCACATCCCAATCAAATGCATCAAATGCAAGGGATGTTTAGCACTAACAACTTTGGACCCATGAGATATTGGGGACCAAATGTTTGAGTTATTGTCTTATATAAATAGATATGCCTTGGAGTCGACTTGGAACCCGATGAGTGGATAAAGGATAACGGATGTTCTAAACACATGACGGGTAACCGAAAGCTCTTCTCAACCTACAAGGCATACAACGGAGGTAACGTCATTTTTGGTAGTAATCTTCGCGGTAACATCATTGGCAAATGTACGATTTCTAATGACTCTCTCAATATAGATAATGTAGAACATGTAGATAACTTAAGATTTAACTTGCTAAGTGTAGGTCAAATATGTGATAATAAATGTAGAGTAACTTTCTCTGAACATGATAGTGAAATCACTAAGGACGGTAAGGTTATAGGTAGAGGTATTAGGAAGAAAGGCTTATATGTCTTGCAACGATTGATGAAAACTCTACGTGTGGCATAGGAGAATAGAGTTCACCGTAAATGCGCTCATTCAATCACTAGCATCTAAAAAATTAGTTAGAAACTTACCTAAGCTTAAGTTTGATCAACACTTTTGTGATGCTTGCGAAATTGGAAAACAAGCTCACGCTAGTCACAAAGCTAAGAATATAGTCTCAACGACTAGAACATTGGAACTCCTTCATATGGATCTCTTTGGTCCATCCGCCGTACGGAGTTATGGAGGAAACCTCTACACCTTAGTCATAGTAGATGACTACTCTAGGTATACTTGGACAAGATTTCTTAAGAATAAAACCGAGGCTTTCGAGCAATTTGAAATCTTTAGTAGGAAAATACAAAATCAATTAGGATGTTCAATAGTGTCAATTAGGACGGACCACGGTAGAGAATTTGATAATGAAGTGCAATTTGGAGAGTTTTGTAATGCCAACGGTATTACACATAACTTCTCAGCTCCACGCACTCCACAATCAAATGGCGTGGTAGAAAGAAAAAATAAGACACTCCAAGAAATGACTAGAAACCTTGTTGAATTACATTCTAGCCACTATATCTGTGTGATGATATTCCACTACAAATAGTTTTTTAGTGTAACATCCGTAGATACTTCAACATACATCCTCAACCGAATCCTAATTAGAGCCATCTTAGGTAAAACACCTGATGAACTCCTGAGATGTAGGAAACCTACTCTTAATCACTTTAGGTTATTTGGAAGCAAGTGCTTCATTTTAAAAACCAAAGACTACCTCACTAAGTTTGACCCAAAGTCATATGAATGTGTCTTTTTAGGTTACTCCCAAAATAGTAAAGCCTACATCATCCTTAATAAACATACCATGAAAATCGAAGAATCACTCAACGTGATATTCGATGAAACTCTTCCACCCTTTAAGACATCACCCTTGGTGGACGATGACTTAGATGAAGAAGAATCAATTAAGGTTATCGAAGATGTCATAGGAAACCTTAATCAAAGAACTCTTAGGTCACAAGCCCAAAACCAAAGTAAATTCTTTTATTTTATATCAACTATAGAACCTAAGAATGTGAATGGAGCCTTAGCGGATGAAAATTGGATAATCGCTATGCAAGAAGAATTAAATCAATTCGTTGCAAACGATGTTTGGGAGTTAGTACCACAACCTAAGAATATGACAATCATAGGAACTAAGTGGGTGTTTAGAGATAAGTTAGACGAGGACGGTGTTGTTTCTCAAAATAAGGCTAGGCTAGTTGCTCAAGGCTATAATCAACAAGAGGGCATCGATTATGATCTTAAACAAGCACCCAAAGATAAAGAAAGCTTTATATGGTCCTAAACAAGCACCCAAAGCATGGTATGATAGATTAAAAGCTTTTCTTATTAAACATGAATACAAAATGGAAATGGTAGATAACATACTTTTTACTAAGAAGAAAAGTTCAAACCTCATCATCGTTCAAATATATGTCGATACATGTAGTAGTCCGTTCGACTTGCCAAGATGTGTGACTGAAATTTGGCCAAAATCATGCATGACGAGTTCGAGATGAGCATGATGGGTGAACTTAACTTCTTCCTTGGATTACAAATAAAACAAATGGAAGAACTTATCAGTTTTAAAATCAATCTAAATAAATAAAGAAATGCTTAAGAAATTTAGCTAAAGAATTCTAAACCAAAAAAACTCCCATTCCTCGGTTACTAAGACTTAACGAAGACGAAGAGTGTATCGGTAGATAGTAGCCAAGTATCGAGGCATGATAGGGTAGTTTAACTCTAGCTAACGGCAAGTGGCCGTGAATGCATTGTTAGGTGTCTGCCATTGTGCACGCTTCCAAGAGGCTCTCAAAACCTCTCATCTTGAAGCGGTTAAGCGTATCTTCTGATACATTAAAGGCACTACGCACTTAGGATTATGGTATCCTAAGAGGACTGACATAGAAACCGTAGTATATGCCAACTCTGATCATGCAGGAAATTATGTGGACAGAAAGAGCACTAGCGTTCGTGGAATGTTGTTTGACATCTTGGTTCTCGAAGAAACAAACCGCTCTTGCTATATCCACTACCGAAGCCGAATACGTAAGCGCCGGAAAGGCATGTCAACAAGCACTATGGATGAAACAAGCTCTTATCGACTACGACGTTCGACTCGACGACGTCCTGATCATGTGCGACAATAAAGGCGGGATTGACCTTAGCAAAAACCCAGTGCAACACTCTCGAACCAAACACATCGAAATTCGTCACCACTTTTTTCGTGATAATGTCCAGAAAGGACATATCTCTATAGAAAAAGTGATGTCCGTCGACAATATCGCCTACATTCTTACTAAAACCCTCAAACGTGAATCGTTTAACTATATACGTCTTGGTTTAGTAATGATGGAACACATTCCATAAATCATTTTCTTTTCTTCTGTCTCGATTCTAGTCCGTGTTCCATTCCGTGTCGTGACGACTTAAATACTTCGTCTGAAGTACTTTGAGCATTTTTAATTGGCGAAATGCAAATTAAAAAGTCACCCATTCTGTAAAAAATTTCTGTCAAAAACCGAGTCCAAAACCCTCTGCTGAGAGCGGCTCCCATATCTAGGGCGGCTCCCTGATTAAATTTGGCGGCCCCCATATCGATATGGGACCGCGGTGTATGAGATAACACCTACAGTACTGCTATCTATGAGTGTGGAAGAGTGTGTCTCTCTCAGCGTGTCTAGAGTGTTTTGGTTACGTTGATCCTCCACTGATTATGCGAGGCACTCTCGTTGTGGTCGTGAGTTTAGATCCCCTGTGGCTCTCAACGTCTAGGACCTTTGACTAGTGTAGGTCTCTAAAAGTCGTAGTAACCAATCACGATCAAGAGCTGTAGGTTAGTTGTGTCGAATCGCCGTCTGTAGTTGTGTTGTGAGACTGCTGGATACTCATAGAGTGTCTATCCTGTGAGATCTTCTCATTTATGAAGCGGTTAAGCGTTGGCAGAGTCTGAGGTACATTCGTTGGAGGCTCGTAAGCACGCACGTTAGTGAGAGGAGATCTTTAGTGTGATACAAAGTTCCTGGACTGTTGGATGATAGAGCTGCTCTGTTGGATTTTTGTCGTGGTAGGATAGACGTAGTGAAGATCTGTGCGGCTCTGTGTGTGGACAAGACGGTGAAGGAGATAGAGTGTGACCAAGGACAGGATTTAAACGTAACTAGGCGAGTGAGTTGTGTGAAAAGTGTTTGTGTAGGAGAGATGTTAGTTGTTGATGAGAGACTATCTTCGGGGTGGCGAGTCTTAGAATGATTAGTGAGATCGTCTAGAGCTAGTCGCGGTGGTTGGTCAGATGAGCATTCGGAGGGTCGAATTGTGATGCAGTGTTGTACAGTTCCTCAAAGGGCATCCAAAGTCTCTTTCCGAATCAAATATTTGAAATCACATTGGTTTCCTTAGCAATAACACTTCCATCATAAAGCATTGGCCTAATCTGCTGAGCTTTCTTAAGATAGAAAGGATTTTAAAAACCAAGAGCTTGTTTAAGGTTGTTATCATAAAAAAATTATGGTTTCGTGAGATATGACCGTTGTGGCGCGATTGACCCCTTTTTAATTGTGACTAATATTGGCCAGTACTTTAACTTTCTTTTTCCAAAGCAATTTTTTATCAATATTCTTAGCTTCCTTTTCCTTGGATTTGTTTTTGAGAACATTATTAAATGTTGTTATTAACGATTCCCTTTCCTTTAATTGTTTAGAAAGAGTTTGTTTAAGAGAGTTAATTTCCTTTTCAAAGTTCGCAAACTGTGCATTTTTATCCCGAATTATATAATCTATTATAAGCTTTTCTTTAGTACTTAAATCCACATTTTGTCTTTCTTCTAGCAATTTCACCCGTTCTTTGTATCTTTCAAGCTCAGTAGATAAGGATTCATTAGCCATTAGATTTTCCTTATTGACCTTGTTACAATTAGTTACTTGATTTAATAGTTGTTCAAACACAGATAATATCATGGCATCTTGTTGTGTAGAAGAATTTGTATCCTGAACTGCTGAATTTTGTGTTTCAAGCAAATACTGAGAATAAGGAATGATATTGCTATCACTGGTTATCTAATTCTCTGGATAATTCACAAGATGAGTTTGTTCAAAATACGACATCTCTTGCACACTTTGATTTAGCATATTGGTATGTGTTAAATTACACATACCTTTTACCTATTAAAACGAGCTAAAAGGACCAATAATGAACGAAAATGACATAAAAATGCATTGTATATGTGTATTTTGTGATTTGTGTCTTGCAGGTACGGATATTCAATAAAAAATGACAAAAACAGAGGCAAAGCAGACCAAACCGAGCATAGGAATGGAAAAAACGTGAGAAAACGAGTCTAACGGTGCCTTTGGATCTTATTGGGCCAGCCCGTAACCCACTTAATGGGCCGGGCCAACCCACTTCTTTGCAAGCTCAACAAGATAATGTTATAAGCCCATTTTGAGCCCAAGATGAAATTATACTAATCTGAATATATCTTGGAAGTGGCTAACGTCAGCATGACGTCATGGTCATGTGAGAGTAAATTAAATCCTATGGCCACATGTGACTTAGCACTATGTAATAGGTCTGCTAATCAAGTGAAGACACGTGGTGGGAAAAATGTATAACTCTCAATTCTCAAAATTTGCTGCAATGAAAAAAATCAAACGGACAAAAACAATGCTTAGAAATGAAGCAGCATTTATTATCCACGTGGCGAGAAGAGGATGGCTGGACCATACTCTGCGTAATTCACAATCCGAGGGAATGCAATTAAAGACCGATGATTGGATGAATTATTATACGAATGATGGGGCAGAAATTTCATTTTCTCCCCTCTTTGGCTATAAAAGCCCACTCGCTACCCTCAATTTTGGACACCTAGTCTTTAGTTTTTCTTAGTTTAGCTTTTAACTTTTTAACTTATTTTAGTTTTGTAATAGATTATTTCAGTTTTACTGCTTATTGTACTCTGCTTTTGTCACAAGCTTATTAATATGATGAAATGAAAATGGGTTTAAGTTTGTTGAAGATCTCGTTTGGCTTATCTTTTGCTTAATCAATCATTTCTTTTTCTTTTGCGATAGCTTATTCTATAAGGTGATTATTCATGCTTATTTTCAAGGCTTATCATTATCAAAGGTTCTTAAAAGATTAGAAAATGACTCCTACAAGCTCTCCTAGCTAATTTGACTCATTATCAATTGTTTTTAAGCACCTTTTGAGATAATAAGCTGCAATAAGCTCGAGTATAGCTTATTTATGTGCTTAAATTGTTTTTGATTGAATAAAAGCTCACATTTCCTGATATAATAAGCTTCCAAATAGCTTATTAGAATTCATTTGAGCTTATATTGCTTAGGCAAATTTTTGTGAGCTAATTGCTTAATCAAGTTTAGGTTTTAAGTCGTTAAAAGTCTTATAGCTTTTTCTAATCTCTTGTTGTTGCTCTCATATGCTATTTAGTATTTATTTGTTGCTTATTTGTAGTATTTTAATAGTTATTTGTCTCGTTTAGTTTCCTTGTGCTTATTCGATTAGATGCTTCGTATGGATTGAGGTTTACCTGACTTATTTTGGTTTGGCTTATTTTAATAAGTCTCGGCTTATTAAGATTTAGGTAGTTTAGCTTATTGTTGCTAAGCTAGTACTTAATCTATTTTAAAGTTTAGATTTCGTTAGGAATGCTTGTTTCGAAATAGTGCTTATTCGATTTTGTCTTGTTAGCTTATTGAAATGGTTAACATTGCTTATTTCTGTGTTGAGGCTTATTAGTGTGAGCTTATTGTGCATTATAGTTTCTATCTTATAAGAGTTAGCTTATTTGATTCTTAGATAATTAGACTAGGCTTGCGATTGGTTTATAAAATTTCTTTTGGGCTTGAGTTAGTAAAAGTTTGGGCCTGCGTTCTATCTTACAATTTGGGCCATAATTTGAACAGTTGAGCTTTTATATGTGTAGCAAGTTTGGTTAGCAATTGGTGTGAGAATTGGGTTTGGGCCTTTAAATTCATAACAGAAAGTGCAAATTGTGTAGAATTATTACTGTTAACATTTTGTTGTTAATTTTGGTACCGGTCAACTTACGAGGCGTGGAGCTTAAGGGTTTATTTAGCTAGACCAAATTTGATTATTTGCTTTAGCTAAATAAATTAGGTGGTATTCGTTTAATTGCGGGTCTTCAATTCGGTTCCATTTTCTACCCTTTTTCAATACAATAGGTAGCTTAGATTAAAAATGTTTTGCTTTGCTTATTTGATCATTATGAGTAGCGAGTAGTTTAATTAATGCTTGTTAAGTGAAATTGTGATTTGGGATTTTAGTGTAAATTTGAAAAAGGTTTAATTGATTAATAATTTTTGTTAGGTTTATGAAAAGTGTCGATTATGTGGTTTTATTATATTTTATTATTAGACTTTATTTTGTTTAGTTTAATATAGCTTGTAATAAGGTTTATTATGCTTTAAGTAAGAAATAGCATAATATCCAAAGTCTAGGGACTAGTATTGTCAAGTTAGGAAAATAAGGAAGGGAAGCATCCCTCCCATTGCCTATAAATAGCCCTCTAATCTTCATTAGAGGGTGATGCTCTTGTAACTAACTCTCATTTTCCCTCCATAATAAGATTTGAATTTTTCCCTTTACTTGCCCTTATTCTCTCTAATCTTACATGTTGATATGATTGATTTAAGATTCATGTGACCTATAAAAAACGTAAGAAAAAGGGGCTATGAATACTCACCTCAAGCTTCATGAACGCGCACAGAAATTCCAAGCAAAGTATACACAAACAAAATCTATGGGTTACACATGATTAAGGCTTCACGGCCATAAACATGTAACCTTTCAATTGATGGATACTAATGTCTATATTATGCTTATAAACACCCTACCATACTTCACATACTTTATTTATACTCTAAATACCTTAAATCCCTTTATTCAAGTTTTCAGATTATAACCGAATTTTATAGTCACTTCATGATCACTAATAAAATACTAAACGACCTAATTAGACTTCCTTACTGCATTTCCTACATCTTTAATAGGTTGTGTAACTACTATGATTTTTAGAAAAAAAAATAATGACTCTAACTCAACAAAGTCACTATCATCAAACATTAGCTTTGTCTTGTCACAATATCATAAAGTGTAATTTAAAAAAAATAATGAGTCTAACTATTTAAAAAAATTCAATATCACAAAGTGTAATATTAAAAAAAATAATGAGTCTAACTATTTAAAAAAAGACAATATCACAAAGTGTCCAGAAATTGATCTGATTGGACCACTCAAAAGGTTGACTTGACCAGAACCATTTAGACACTTGGGAAAAATCTAAAAAAATTATAAAAATTCGTAGACATCATAAACTTCCTACTGTAGAAATCCCATCAATTAAAAAGATGTTTTGATATGTTTTTAACCTCACAAACACAACCCAGAATCTGCCCTAAAAACTCAGATTTGACAATGAATTTTGTAAAATTATTTTGACTGACATCCACTCCCTTTTAATTCATGAAACCACTTGGGTTGAAAAGTAGACTCTCTGTAGAAAATTTTAGGCTCAAGAAAATCAATAAATGCTATTCGTATGACTGAGTTATGACTCTCGTAAGATGACTAAAAATTCTGCGCAGATTTCAATTCTGAATTTACCATAATTAAACCTAGTTAAAACTACCCATAAGCTAATTAATATCCCCTAATCAATAATAGATGATTATTACTTCATAATTACAGAATTTTTATTAACCCTAATCCATCAATTTATTTGATTACATAATTAAGACAAAGATTATATCATAACCTAGACTACTAGAATAAAGATTTGACATATTTTTAGATTTGTGAAAGATGATCTAACCTTGATCTTTGAAGCTAAAAAATTTCTCCAATGGGGGCTAGGATTTTGGAAAGGAGTCGACACAAGCAGAGAGCAACAAAAATAAAATATAACACTATGTAATTTCTATATAAAAAACCTAAATTGCTTCAGTTGGATTGATGGGTTTTTGCCCTCCCTTTTTTTAAACTGACCAACAAACCTCCCATTAAATAAATACATTTTATATACAGAATAGTTGGTCCCTACGTTTAACTATATATATATATCTATCAAAATTTATAAATATACTCAATTATAAGGAGTATATTATATATATTATAATATAATATTATTTTATATATATATAATATACTACTCTTACACTTCTAGTAAACTAATAATATAAAAAACAACATATTTCAAATTAAACCCCTTAAATAATACACCAACTAACGATCAAGACGACGCCATATAACACTATAAAAATTCTTTTTTCAAACTATAAATTGATTAGTACAACCTAATTAAATTAAATAAAACCTTAATAATACTAAATAATCTATACCCGAAACAATGATTCACATCGATATCACTAAATTTCAAATCGCTCAAAATTCAAACATGCACTAACATTCCAAAATCATAATAAATATGAAATAGACTTACTAAATCATCCTTCCAATCTATTCTCACCAAAAAAAACATAAAGGGCATTGTAACCACAGCGGATATCATAGTCAGCGGCGGGGGGGGGGGGGGGGGGGGGGGGGGGGGTGGGGGGGTTGGGGGATGAGCGGGGCGCGGCGGAGCTTTGTGTTGCGCGCAGAGGGGTAGGCAATGTTATTACGTTGTTAGTTAGTAAATACAACCCAATCTTAGTGTGCTAAGTGTTGTGTTATTGATAGACAGAATCGAGCTTAATGTGTATGATTGGGCACACGGGGGGTGCGGACGGCGTCAAGGGCGGGGTAAGAAGGTGATAGTCACGTGATATAGCATGTAATAGGGGTTGGGGTTTAGGTGATCTACAAATTAAAACGACAAATAAAAGGCTAATTACTATGGGTTAAACTGGCATCATAAGTAGCATAGTTAAACTAGTTAGTTTACACTTCAGCGTCTACGAATTAGACGTCGTTTATTACATATTTACATTAAACCCCTTAAATAAATACACAACTTAAATTAAAACACTTATACTACTTATTAATTTTTTTTTCTAAACTATATTGATTTATTACAACCTAATTAAATTATAAAACCTTAATATACTAAATAATCTATACCCGAATCAATGATTCACATTCGATATCACTAAATTTTCAATCGCTCAAATGCTCAAATGCACTAACATTCCAAAATCATTATCAAATATGAAATAGAATGACTAAATCATCCATATCTATTCTCACAAACATAAAGCATACCACACATATCATATCACATAAACACCCAATCGACTTACGCACATAAATTAAAACACATAAAGCTAACTAGGTTAACTCTAACTGTTAAACTAACCTTGCTAAATTGCAGTGGTCACAGTTAAAATTCCAATTGCTAGTGATAATGAGGTCAAACAATTTTATAAACCAACGTTAAAACCCGGAGTTGGATTTTATAAATCAAACTTTAGGTAAAAAACTCCACCACCTAGAAGAGTCAATAATAAATATCCTCGTTCTAAGACACCACAATAAAAAAGAAATGTTGGTCGACAAAACCAACCTCATGGCTTTCCTGTAACTCGGAACAACTTCCAACGTCATAGTTACATGCCATGGGAAATGTGTCCTCTATTTCCACATCTTAATCAATTGCATCAAATGCAAGGGATGTTTAGCACTAACAACTTTGGACCCATCAGATATTAGGGACCAAATATTTAAGTTATTATCTTATATAAATAGATATGCGTTGGAGACGACTTGGAACTTGATGAGTGGATAAAGGATGGCGGATGTTCTAAACACATGACTGGTAACCGAAAGCTCTTCTCAAGCGATAAGGCATACAACGAAGGTAATGTTATTTTTGCTAGTAATCTTCGAGGTAACATCATTGACAAAGGTACGATTTTGAATGACTCTCTCAAAATAGATAATGTAGAACATGTAGATAACTTAAGATTTAACTTGCTAAGTGTAGGACTAATATATGATAATAAGTGTAGAGTAACTTTTTCTAAACATGATTGTGAAATCACTAAAGATGGTAAGGTTATAGGTAGAGGTATTAGGAAGAAGGGCTTATATCTGATGAAATTAGGAAATAAGCCAGAAGACAAAATCTATCTTACAATGATTGATGAAAACTCCACGTTGTAGCATAGGATATTAGGTCACGATAATATGTGTCTCATTCAATCGTTAGCATATAAGGAATTAGTTAGAAACTTACCTAAGCTTAAGTTTGATCAACACTTTTATGATGCTTGCAAAATTGGAAAACAAGCTCAGGCTAGTCACAAAGCTAAGAATATAGTCTCAACGACTAGATGCTTAGAACTCCTTCATATGGATCTCTTCGGTCCATCCGACGTACGGAGTTACGGAGGAAATCTTTACACCTTAGTCATAACAGATGACTACTCTAGGTATACTTGGACAAGATTTCTTAAGAATAAAACCGAGGTTTTCGAGCAATTTGAAATCTTTAGTAAGAAAATACAAAATCAATTAGGATGTTCAATAGTGTCAATTAGGAAAAACCACGGTAGAGAATTTAATAATAAAGTGCAATTTGAAGAGTTTTGTAATGTCAACTGTATTACACATAACTTCTTGGCTCTACGCACTCCACGATCAAATGGCGAGGTAGAAAGGAAAAATAGGACACTACAAGAAATGAGTAGAGCAATGTTGAATGAATAATCATTACCACAAAAGTTTTGGTGTAACACCGTAGATACTTCAACATATATCCTCAACCGAATTATAATTAGAGCTATCTTAGGTAAAACACCTTATGAACTCTTAAGAGGTAGGAAACCTACTCTTGATTAATTTAGAGTGTTTGGAAGCAAGTGCTTCATCTTAAACACTAAAGACTACCTTACTAAGTTTGATCCAAAGTCATACGAATGTGTCTTTTTAGGTTACTCCTAAAATAGCAAAGCCTATATTATCCTTAATAAACACGCCATGAAAATTGAAAAATTACTCAACGTGACATTCGATGAAACTCCTCTACCCTCTAAGACATCAGCCTTGGTGGATGATGACATGGATGAAGAAGAAGAAATTAAGGTTACTAAAAAGAAAAACTTAAAGAATGACATTAAGGATGAAACTTTAGAAATTGGTAAAATAGTCAATATTAAGGAATCTAGGAACCATTCATTAGAAAATGTCATAGGAAACCTTAACCAAATAACTCTTAGCTAACAAGCCCAAAACCAAAGTAACTTCTTTTGTTTTATATCTACTATAGAACCCAAGAATGTAAATGAAGCCTTAGCGGATGAAAGTTAGTTAATTGTTATACAAGAAGAATTAAATCAAATCATTGCAAATGATGATAAAAGTTAGTTAATTGTTATACAAGAAGAATTAAATCAATTCATTGCAAATGATGTTTGGGAGTTAGTACCATAACCTATGAATATGACAATCATAGGAACTAAGTGGGTGTTTAGAAATAAGTTAGGCGAGAACGGTATTGTTTCTTAAAATAAGGCTAGGCTAGTTGATCAAAGCTATAATCAACAAGAGGGCATCGATTATGATGAAACTTATGCCCTTGTTGCTAGACTTAAGTCTATTAGTATACTAGCAGCTTATGCTTGTGCTTTAGATTTTAAGCTATTCTAAATGGATGTAAAAAGTGCATTCCTGAACGGTTTTATCAATGAGGAGGTATACGTGGCACAACTATGACAAATGAGATTTTAGCAGATTAGTTAAAGACTGTATAATTCAGTTTATGTGTTTTATGTGTTTTATATGTGTATGAGATGGAAGTACATGAGTGGTGAATCATGGTACTTGTGAAAATGAAATCATTTAAAAGCTTTGGGTAGTTTCAAATGTCATGTAAGTAATATTCTGTATACATACTATGTATATGTAATTCATATTATATATATTAGTTTAGTATTTTATATATTGTAGAGTACTTTCTATTTTTAAAAATAGTTAGAATCGAAGGTTAGTTTGAAACTAGTTAGAAAGTTTAAGGTTTAGCAAAATAATTAAAGGTTTTACTTAGAATTAAAGTAAATGTATAATAAATAAATAAAAGAAAAAATATATAATTAAAAGAGTGGTTGTGTGGATCGGCCGAACAAGGGAAGAAAAAAAGGGAAAGAATCCCAATTTGATTACAACTTGTTTTTGGTAATTATATTTTCCTAAGCCTATAAATACAAATCATAACTTAATCAAAAATCACTTTTTTCTCATCTCCTCTCTCCTTGGTCGGTCGAACAACACAAAGAACAAAGGGAAACCTAAATTTTTTTAGGGTTAATAATTAGGGTTATGGGTAAGTTAATTAGGGTTAATTATGTTAAATTCGGAATAGAAATCTGGGCAAAATTTTAGGTCATCTTGCGAGAGCCATATTTCGGTCATACGGATAGCTTTTATTGATTTTCTTTAGCCTAAAATTAACTAAAAAGAGCCTACTTTCCAACCCAAGTAGTTTCATTAATTAAAAGTGAGTGGAAGTTAGTCAAGTTAATCAAACAAGATTAGTTGTCAAAACTTAGTTTTCGAGGAAGATTATGAGTTGTGTTTGTGAGGTCAAAAACCATATCAAAACGTCTTTTTAATTAATGGGCTTGCTACTGTAGCAAGTTCATGATGTTTATGATTTTCTAGAATTTTAATAGAATTTTCCTAAGTGTTTAAATGGGTCTGCTCAAGCTAGACTTTTTGAAGGTCGAATGAGGTCAAATTCTGGACACTTTGTGATGTTGAATTTTTATAAAATGGTTACACTCACTATTATTTTTATCTAAAAATCGTAGAAGCTTACAACTCATTGGGGAGCTATAAGATGTGTGGAGTAGAACCAATTAGATGTTTAAGTATTTTATTTAGAGTCATCTTGTGACTATAAAAACTTAGTAAAAAGCAGAATGTTAAGAAGTAAAGTGTGTGAGGTAATTTAAGGTTAGCAAGTATGAGGAGTATATAGAAGAGTTGAATCAAGATAAGATATAGAGTATCCATCATTGTGATTGTTACATCGACTTGGGTGTGTGACCTAATCGATGGTAACATATGTGTGTATTGTTTTGTTTAGATTATTTGCAAGATTAAGTGAAGGAATTAGAATTTGCTTTGCATCAGGAAAGTTTTACAGTCCTACTTTTTACTTATATTTTAGGATGGAAATGATGTAAACTGTTTTTGAATTATGAACCGTGATATGTGTTTTTAAGTGTTGAACTATATGATTGCTATGTGCAATTGCTATGTGATATGAATTGTGGTAAGGCATGTGTATGTGAGGATGAGATGACCTTGTGTGAGACCCGAACAGACTTAGCTAGTCAAGTGGGCCAGTCTTGCGTGAAGATATTGTTGGACCGAGGGGTACGATCCACCCGAGATATATGTGAATTTATTTTGTGATAGAATAGCCAAGCATACATGTTCTTTTGTTATCGCTGGTGTCCATAAGTGATTCCTTAAATGTGAATTTATTTTTGTTATAGAACAGCCATAGCATATATGTTTGTAAATGGTTGTTTTTGTTGATCTCTGGTGTCCAAAAAGGAGTCTTGAAACCTGTAGCTGCTCTCACCAACAATTATGTTGACATTTTTAGCATCATTTTTAGGTGAGCAAAACGTGTGAAGAGTTAAAAGGAGAAGTTAGCTGGATCATAGGCTTGCATGCGAAGTCTATGATTTATCTGTTTTAGTTTTCATTTAAACTTGTCATGTTTTGTTCTTCATGCATTATATGTTGGATTTTTGTTTTGGGCGTTGTCATAACACGCTTTGGATCTTAAAGTTTATTGAAAGTCATTTTTAGTTTTCTCTATTTTGAAGCCTTGTGTTATGATGATGCCTATTGATCATGCCTTGCGATTCTGCCTTGGCGGGGTGTGACATAACATTTATTTAAACAATTAACAATTAACACATGCAACTCATAAAACGATGATTATAATTATCGAATAATTAAATTATGTCATATCACATAAGGCTCCTTTTCCAATGAATCAGGCCACATACATCGATATAATCGATTGCGTAAGCCTTATATAAATATATACCACATAGCATATAAAAGCTGATAAAAAAATACAGTCGATCTTTAGTAGGCCTTAATTACATAACTAGGGTCTTCCCTAGCTTTTACAGTAAAATACAATGTTGTAGCCTACTGAGTCGTGGATCTATCATAAAAATTTTAATTTTTTTAACTTAATATGAATATAATACGGATTTTTTAGTGACAGGGTGTTAAACAGTCCGAAACTAAAAAAACATTTTTTATGTCTTATAATTTCAATCATCGATTTGCATGACGAATAATTAACACTTAATCAAGAACATATATATATCATATATCGATCTATGATAAATATGCATGTCTTTATCACGGATAATCAATTAACAATAATTACCTAAGAATAAACGATCTATTAACTAATTAAACTAATCGAATTTTATTCACACATATAATTTCATACAACCTAGGTTTGTCTAAATTATTTTTAACAAATACAGAGCCAATCCTGATAATAAAAAACCCCACCAAAGGCTTAAATAATAACCAAGACCCTAATTTTTCAAATTTTATGTTGCTTTTTTAATTACAAATTTCTACATGATGGCTCATGATGCCATTTGTAGGTGATTTTTATAATCTATTAACCTTTAATTAATACGAGTACGCAACGGAAGACATATAACACGAATAGAATAATGTAATTAACAAAGGATCAAGATATGTGTACCTTTTAGCAATAAATCAAAACGAATACAGATCCTGATATAGGCGTGAGGTATAAAACTAATAACCCCACCAAAATTTATATGTGTGAAACACCAAAAGATTAAAACCAAGATCTCTCTATATCGACACACACAATACGTTCGTAGCAAACAATAATGTATGCTAGTACTAGTATGTATAAGCTAAACGATCTCCCAATTTTTGACAATCAACAAAATTGAAACCCTTTGTGGTTTCTATACTCGATCGACCCAAAGCAAACACTTAATTATTTAACCCTCGTTTACTTATCACTAATTAATATATTACACTTAATATATTAATAATATGTTTTTTTATTAACGGCGTGTTTCCCTGTAGCTCAAGTAATTTTCCCTGACATATAATATTGTTATGTGTACACATTCCAACACAACTTAGTTGTAAACATATGCCTTGAGTGTTATTTGAGGTGTATGTATGGGGAACAACCTAAGGATTGGATGAAGTGGTTATCCCTGGCTAAATGGTGGTACAACACCAACCATCACTCTGCTATTAATACCACACCTTATAAGATAGTTTAAGGTCAAACTTCACATGTTCATGTTCCTTATGTGGGGGGAGAAAGTAGGGTGGACTCAGTAGATAGGAGACTAACAGTAAGGAAGGAAGCTATAGAGGTCTACAAATTTCATTTGAAGAGAGCTCTTGATAAGATGAAATCCCAAGAACTAAGCAAGACAGATAGAGAGTATGTGTTTTGGGACTAGGTGTTCTTGAAAAATTGCAACCACACATGCAAAAGGTAAGCAACACAAGCTATCTCTTAAGTACTATGGCCCTTTTCAAGTGTTAGCAAGAGTAGGTCAGGTATCCTATAAGTTGAAGTTGCCAGATTCAACTCAGATAAACAATGTTTTCCACATTTCACAGTTAAAGAAATGCAAAGGAGAAGTTTCGTACATAGGGAGTCTACCAGTTTGTATGAACAAGATGCAATGATGGTTAACCCTTTTGCAAATCTGGATAAAAGAATGTCTAAGAAAGGGAATGTTGCTGTTGTGTTTGTGCTTGTTCAGTGGACAAACAGGTCAAAATAGGATGCTACCATGGAACCAATTGAAGAAATTCAAAAGAATTTCCCTTCTTTTAAAGTTTGATATTGAGACAAGATCAATTTTAGATGGATGGATTGTTATAAGCTATTTAGAAAAATCTAGAATAAGCTATTAGAAAATTTGGTGGCACGTGAGGTGCATATGTATAGTCCTGGACTAGGCACGTAAGTTGCACGTGACTAACTCCTCAACTCTTTCTAACAGATTTTCTCTCCAAAGCATACTTTAAATATCTGTTATTACTTTCACTTCCAGTTAAGTTCTAGATTGTAATTCCAACTCCTTTCTTGTAATCCATAGTCAAGTTCCAAACGTGCACACAACTTCACTTTGATATAAAACTAGTTTTGACACATTATTTCTGTTCATGATTGCCCGACTCTTTGTATCCATTAGCGGATCTTAATTGCGGAAACTAGAAGGAGGGGTTGAATAGTTTCACCGTTAATTCTCATTTTAAAAGTTTTCTTATAAAAATACTAGATTTGATTTTATATGATATCAACCAACAATATGTATGAACAATATATCTACTTGTAACCAACACAAACACAATATAAACTATAGCTACGAAATATAAATGACAAGATAAAAGTAAAGACATAGAACAATCAAACCATAACATATAGAATTATAGTAGTTTAGCTACGAAGCTCTTCTTTGCCCTACTCCACTCCCTGAGTATCTGACTTGAGATTTCACTATGTCAACAAGCTCCCTTTAGGCGGAGAAAACCGTTACACGTCGCTTATACCAATTTCTAACACTAAGCTAAATGTCGACTCCTAATCTTAGCTAGAACCAATCTACATCTACCACTTCACAAGAGTATTTTAAGGGCTAAAATACTAACTGACACACATACAACACTTCCAAATTTATACACTATCTAGATCTATACAACTACATAAGAATGATAATAAAGAGATCAAATCTAGAAGAAGATAGGAGAGAAACACTAATCTACAACACTTCATTTCTTGGCGAATACGAGTGTTCTTCTCTTATACTTAAGGGAAGAAAGAATAAATTACTTAAACAAGATTAATCAAGTTAGTGATCAAAGATTAGAAAGATATAGAGAGATGTAGGGAGAGAATTAGAACATATACTGTTTGTAAAAGGGATAGAAAATTAGCTAAAAATAGTGCAGTATTTATAGGCAAGGGGGAGGATCGTTTCTCCTATAGATGGTACCACGGTCCCATCCCATATATATGGGGGCCGTTCTACCTATCTGGGGGCCGTCCTAGGTAGAACGCTCCCTTTTTTGTCTTTTAGTTGGGAAATATTTATCTGGTGCAGTTTTGTCCATTTTGGGGGGGGGGGGAAAACCAGATTTTGAATTTATATAAATAAATAAAATATTTCTTAATTTATAAATTATTTTGTATAATTTATTTTTATAAAAAGGTTTTATTACATTTCTAAAAATATAAATTTTAAGACAAAAAGGTATATCTTTGATCACTAATCAAGTTTAATAATTTGTTTTTTCATACCTTAAGTGATTTACGTCGAAATAGAAATTTAGGACTAATAACGTGCATACATTTATTTTTATCATAGAACGTTTTTACATTTTGTCATCTTTAAAACGTAAAGAGGTCGAAAAATATGAATAACGTTTATAGACATTATTTGTATTAACAATCTCCCCCTTTTTGATGACGACAAAGATAAACTCATTTTATATAAAGATCACGTTTACAAGTTATTAATGAGTTTTAGTCTATTTCTCCCCTTTTTTGTCAAAGTAAAAAGGTTAGTTGACGAGTAGTAGAGAGAAGAAATCAACAATGCAAACAATCCCCTCGATGTTTACTCCCCATTATTGAGGGCAACAAGGAATCGAACTATGGTAACTTGCTATAAAAGCGAGTTAGAAAGACGAGTGCCTGATATATTTCTAACTTTGAGAAATATTATGACAAATACATTGATGCATATTTTCTTTTAAATATATCAGGTTTTAAATTTATAAACTGCGAACCACCTAAGATCTATATACACACTAACGAGCAGTGTACCCGATCGCGTGCATTATACTTGGGATAAGTCCGAGGTCGACCCAAGGAGCTATGAGTAAGGCTTCTAAGACGAGGCTATATACTATTAAACTAGAGAGCAATTTAAATTATCATGATTGGATTTAAGAACATAAAAAATTTAAAAGAAATTTTGTTAGCCTCAAAATATTGAGTCGAACAAGGAAGGTCGTTAATTAATTATATTAGGTCTCGGTCATTAATTAATATACGTTGTAATAGGCTAGACGGGTAAACGGGCTCTTATATGTAAGCTAACTGGTCACGTGTATCGGGCGAAAGCCCAAGTAAACCCGAGCCCGACCCGTAGAAATACTAAAGGAAAGTAAGCCTTTTAGTCTAGGTATAAATACCATTCTCCATGGATGGAGAGTGGGTTGGTTCATTTGTAAACATTTGTCTTGCAAGTAAACTTCCCATTTTCCCTAGTTTCTCTTTCTAGTTTCTCTCTCTACAATTATTCTCATCATCCAATCTTACTTTTCTTGTTCATCATAATGAAGTGAAGTGATTCTTGGGTTATCGACATTTGGTATCAAGAGCCTCGGGTGGATCGTGGTTGTTTTGTGGTTCAATAAGCTCAAAAAGCTTATTTTCGTGGCTTATTTCTCTATATAAGCTCACGAATCGAAATTTTTTTAGGCTTATTGGTTTGTTTTGCTCATTCACTTCTTGCTTTACTTGTTCAAAACCTTCTTGTGTTTCATTTTTGGTTATAAGCTCAAATTTTGTTACGTGGCTATTTTGAAATAAGCTTCACGGCTCAAAAAAAAATTTGGGCTTATTGGTTTGGTTTGCTTGTTTACTCCTTCATACACATGTTCTATATCTTAATATTGTCAACCATTTTCATGCATTAGATAAGCTACAAGGGTAGATTTTAAGCTTATTAAAATTCGGCTTCTTCAAGCTTATTTCGGTTGCTTATTTTCGAAGCTGATTTGTGATTGGCTTATTTTCTTTGTGGTCATAACCGGTCAAAAAGAGGGAACATAGATCCACATTTTAAGCCTCATAAGACAAGGACACTTTGTTTGTTAGTTTAAGTGGTCATCACTCGAAAGTGATTTCAAGCGGAATATGTAAGTTAAGGCCAAGCGAAATATGTCACTGGGTAAGCGAAACATGCAGGTTTGAGTGTCAAGCGAAATATGCAGGTGTATAATCAAGCGAAATATTACATTTACTAAAAAGACACTCTGCCAAAATTTTAAAGTTCAAGCGAAATATGCAAGATTGAATTTCAAGCGAAATATGTTAGCTTTCAAGCGAAACATGCAAAGTTGATTTTCAAGCGAAATATGTTGAATTTCAAGCGAAACATGCAACACTGAGTACAAGTGAAATATGTTTAAAATTCAATCGAAATATGCAGTTTCAGTTTTAAAGCAAAATGTGTAATGTTTTGAAGTGAAATATGTCATTTTCAGTCCAAGCGAAATATGCACAATTTCAAGCGAAATATGTCAGCTTAAGTTTTTGAATTTTCAAGACATTCAATTCACAACAAACAAACCTTAATCCAAATTAATTAACATTCACGGTTTTCTATTGATTTTGTAAAATCCCGCGAAAGACACAATTCTTTTCTCTGTTTTAATCATAGACTTTTAAAATCCCGTGAACGTTTATTGCTTTCTTTTTACCACAACTTCAATCAGAACACATCTGCTTAAGATCCTACAAATCATTTTCACTTCATAATTTTTAGTAAAATGGAAACGAAAGATACTTTATCTTCGTGTTCGAATTCGGAAGAACAACAAATGCAACAAATTCAAGACAAAGCGAAAAAGAGTTGCATGGTATCTTTTCGACAACTTCGTTCCTACGAGACTCAAGCTCATTCAAACAATGACTTACAAGTAACTCCGTACCGAGTCTGGATTCAAAAACGTGCATTTATAGCGACACTCTTTGTCAAGATATAGAGACTTTCACATGCAATCATTTCATGAATGTGGACCAACTATAACAACAACTTTGACAAATAAGGAATTTCAGAGATTGGATACCATGGCAAGCTATTTAAAGTACCGAGACACATTTTCAAGATGATTCATCAAGTCACGATGTAATGAATGATGAATATGTTTGTAAATGGAAACGTAACTACTTTCTACTATACACACAACTCTAGATTTCCAAAATTCTGTGACAGACTGATCCAATACATGGAATCTGTTAAGAAGTCGATTGATGAAAGAGCAAAGCATAAACAAGAGTATAACAGCTGGGTGAATGAAAGACAAATGCAGACAACAGAGGATAAGGTTGATTCGAGTAAAGCATTGGATGCTAGCTTGGTTGATACAGAAAGCAGTGGGACAGCATTAAAAGAGCAAGATACAAGCAGCAGATCAGGGAATGATGCACATGCTGATGATGCAGATATCAAACCCATATATGATGAAGAGCCAATGGCTGAGGTACAAACAACTGCTGAAATCAATATCTTTGCTACTGGACAACAACATACTGAGCAACCTGAATTCAATAATAAAGGAAAGGTTGACCAGAATGCTGAACAATGTCATGACACATGTCCTTTGCCTGCTAAATTAACTGATAACCAGACAACTGAACTCTCAAATCAATCTCTTGAATCTGAAAATATTCGTCTCAAAAAGACCGTTGCCTAATTTCAAAAAGATTTTTTAAGAATGGAAGCACATTGTGTTAATCTTGAACTTAAATATCAAAATCAAGCTTTAAAAGAAGGGCAACATGGTCAATTTTCAAAAGTAAAAAGTAATGATGCCAAGGTTAAACAAGACATAGATGTAATTGAAACAATAAACATCGAATTGGAACATAAAGTGGCTAAGGTACTTAAGGAAAATGAGACTTTAAAAACGCATTACAAAGAAATGTTTGATTCTATCAAGACAACAAGAGCTAAGAACATAAAACACACAACTTCTTTGATTGCAAATAATGATAAATTTCAAAGCCAACTTCAGAAAAAGGGTTTAATGCAATGCAGCAATTAAAAAATAGTTTAAGGAAATTAACAGAAATAGTGTTGAAATACTAAGATTGCAAAAATCATCAATCTTAGGGAAACCGTCTTTACAGCCACGTAGTAAACCATTAGTTGTTAGACAAACCTACAGCGTTATAAGTTTGAACGACCTAGAATTTCAAAGCAACAGTTTGCCTCCCAAGTTGATGTCAATAAAACGATTTTGGACAAAACCATCACATACAACATTATATGACTAAGGAAAGAGAATCTGCTGTTGCAAAACCTCATCACATGATTGCACCTGGCTCATCTAGGTATAGCTCAAATGACATGGTTCATAAACACTACCTAGAAGAAGCTAAGAAAAAGACACAAGAAAGCAGTAGGAATTCATAACCTAGTGTGATGCCCTCTGCTAGATCACAAAGCACACTAATGGTAGCAAACCAAAACCTATGATCAATAACCAAAAGACAAGGAATTGGTATGCATCTAAGAGTAGTTGCGTAACGACAAAGACTGTGCCCATAGCAGAACACTCTAGGAATTCTAGAAGTTTTTCTTACTTCAAACATTTTGTTTGCTCAACATGTCAGAAATGTGTCTTTAATGCCAATCATGATTCTTGTGTAACAAAATTCCTGAATGAAGTCAACTCACGTGCTAAGGTTCCATCCAATAAGACAATCTAAAAAGATACATACCCCGTAGGAGAAAACAAGTTTTGCAAAGAAACTAGAAAGACATGTCCCAAAAAGACATAGGTCTTTAATCAAAAAGACTTCCGTTGTGCATGAGAAAACAATGACTCATGGATCTTATCCTAGGTGGAAACCAACAGGTAAAATTTTCAAGACAGTTGGTCTTAGGTGGGTTCCTACTAGAAAGATATTCACATCTAGCACAACCAAGGTTGACAGTGAACCCCAAAGATGGTCAAAAATGATCGTGATATCACTAACCAATATTAAATGCAAACTAATCTTGATGTCAGTGCATAACACTTTAACATACATGCATGTACATCTTTAAAATCATACAAAGGAAGGACTCATGAGTTTGGTTGCTAAAAAGACTGATAGATCTGAGAAACCAGGGCTTCAAGAGAATTTCATCTGATGAAAAGCAATGACTTCTAGATCATAACATTCAGAACTCGGAATTCCACGACCAACAGCAATAAACTATCAATTTTAAAGCTGTTCCAAAAAGTTGTTTCCCTCCAGCAGATAAGACAGCTACATCATGACAAGATTTGGAATTACTATTTCACCATCACATAATAATGCTGAGGTCAACATGTAAATATTTTTGAAAAAAGAAAAATACAAAAACATAAAATTACAAAAAGAGAAATACAAAATAAAAAAAAATCAGAAAAATTGTTTTTCAAAAAATATCATATCTTGAACAGTGTCTCTTTGGAAATCGATCAACATTTACCGTACCTAGAAATGTTTGATTAATATCGACACGGTCGTGTTAAAAAAGTTCAATAGGAGTTTTAAAAATGTTTTTAAAAACATGTCCTTTCAAAATTTTTCTTGATGACTTGTAATCCGCTCTCAGATTGCAACTCGAACCCGAATGACAAAGGAGAGTGTACGCATAAGTGCGCTTATCCTTAGCGTTAGAAGAGAAGTCTTCTAACATTTTGTTTTTCAAAAAGTTGAACATAATTTTTCAAGAATTTCTCAATGATGATTCAAAATCTTTCAAAATTGTGTGTTCAACACTCCATCCCTCATATTGTTTTACAAGACAATTATTCTACATTTGGTGTTATTTTTTTAAATGAGTCAAAGTTTGAGGGGGAGTTTTTCTGAAAAATAATGTTTTAAAATGATTGGTTGGATTACATCATAACTATGACAATTTCTTATGTATTCAACACATTATAAAATATCTTAATAACATCTACGAAATAATAATACTATAAAAATAGATTGATTGTTATAAAGAATGATTAGGTGTTGAGCACAGATTTTTCAAGAATTCTTCAATGACAATTCAAAATCTTTCAAAAATTGTGTGCTCAACAATGCAACCCTCATTTTATATTCATTTTTACACACTTGGTACATTTTTTTTTGGTGTCAAACATATGTAAAATCGAGGGGGAGCAAGTTTATGTTCCATGTAATTCATGCTAAGTAAATGTTTTCCCCATGGTATTTTCAAGACAAATTTTAATCACAAACTATGTCAAAAAACTAAGTGAATTAAGTAATTTAAAATAATGGGAGAATTGAATTTTTAAAATGTGATCTGTGAAAATAATAAGTATCTTATCCAACTCAATTGCTTGATACTCTTTGAAAAAGGTTTTATGGTTACGATCTCATACCCTACAACATCTTATTTCACGACGATTCTGAAGTCATAAGGTGGTAAGGTTAGGTATTTGTCCTATGATCCAACCAGAACCGAAGGGATCTACCCAAGGACACTCCATAGTTAGAAATAGCAGTCCTTAGGTATGATTGGAGATGAATGTGTATAAGGGAAGAATGCCGACTAAGATTGAGCTAACACTGGAACAATCACAACAAGGTGTTAGTAATGACGTCTTGGTAAGCATTGAAGGGGTTGAAGAATGAAAAAGAAATGTATGGATAAAGGGTGAAAAGAAAGAAGCCCTCCACATAACTTAGGCAGAAACCGGGTCAATACATATGCTGTCAGAATCACAATGTTGATTGCTGACATTGAAGACGACATCATGGACCCAGTGATGCAATGCACAACCCTTCCCAGCCATTCAGGTTTCTCTCAACAGAAACTTGTCTCATTTGTCACAGAGATACACACGACTTCTATTGACTTTCTCACTCCGAGTTAGTTGATATTGAATAGGTGGCAGTCTGCTCCAGCCTCCGATTACTAAAACCAAAATGCACTAATCGAGTCTAGAGCCAAGAGATCCATAATATATCTCAATAGGTAAACACATTCCAATACTAACACTTGTTTGAACACCAATTAGTTCAAAAGAGCCTACGATTTAGATTATCCTTGTGATTTTGACAGAACATCCGAGTGATATTAAGGTACTACCCAATGAAGATGGAAATCCTGCTTAACCAGCATCAACAGCTCTGGTATGTGACTTACGAGATTCAATAAGAATCGAACTTCTGTCACCTGAAAGAAGACATGGTGTGGATTCAATGTGAATCAAACTTGTTCCAGGAAATGAATTGACGGCTTAATCAGAAAGATAGTAACTATCTGATTCACTCTTACCGATGTTGATATGCGTTGAGATGTTCCGTGTAATGAGGCACTAACAAGCATGGAAAATCTAATACATAAGTTTAGAAGATCCTAAGCTTTGAGCTAGATAACCCCTATAAAGGAGATTCTTTGAATCTACCTGATCAAAGGTACAATATTTATATTGTAAAACAGTCCTACAGAACCGAAGGTTAATCTAACCAAATCCAAACTAGATGAAAATGCCATATTCTTCAACACACTTTATTTGGCTAACTATATTTAATTTCAGGATACAAAAAGATGAGATGGTGATGCTTATTCCAGTTGAAAGTCGAAATTCATTCCTACAAGTGCTCTTGCTCATCTCAAACAACAAGACATACTATAAAGTTCGTGTACGCTTCTAATAACATTTCAACTTCCTTCCAAAATAGTATGAATCAATGAAGAAACCATTAGAAAAAGAGATAGAAGAAAGAACTTTAGAGAGAGAAAACAGAGAGAGAAAGTATAGAGAAAATGGAATGGTTGATTCCTTGTAACAAATAAAGAAACCTTAACAAATGAGACCACTATCCACACCCTCTCCACTCTTGGAGAGGGTGTTGGTTAGTTGGTCTCATTTGTAAGGTTTCTTATTTTTTACAAGTAATCAACCATTCCATTTTCTCTCTACTTTCTCTCTCTAGTTTCTCTCTCTAAAATTCTTTCTTCTATCTCTTTTCTAATGGTTTCTTATCATTGATTCATACCTATTTGTATGGAAGTGAAATGATATTAGAAGGGTACCGACACTTATAGTATGTCTTTATAGTTTGAGCATGAGCATGAGCATGTAGTAATGAATCCGACTTCAACTGGAATAAGGCATCACCATCTCCATCTTTTTGTATCCTGAAATAAAATAGTTAGCAATAAAGTGTGTAGACGAATATGGCTTTATCATTCGTCTGGATTTGGTTAGATTAACCTTCGGTTCTGTAGGACTGTTTTACAATATAAATATTGTACCTATGATCATGTAGATTCAAATAATCTCCTTTATAGGGTTTCTAGCTCAAAGCATAGGATCTTCTAACACATATGTATTAGATTTACCATGCTTGCTAGTTCTCATTACCGGAACATCTCAAAGCATACAATGGTAAGAGTGAATCAGATAGTTACTATCTTTCCTGATTAAGCCGACAATTCATTTCCAGGAACAATTGATAAACATTGAATCACACCAACGTTTCTTTCAGTTGACAGAAGTTCGATCATATAGAATCTCGAAGTCAACTATCAAGAGCTTTTTTGATCTGGTTCAAGCAGGCATTTTCCATCTTCATTGTGAGTACATAAGTATCACTCAGATGTTCTGGCACAATCACAAGGATAATGCGTAGGACTCTTTTGAACTAATTGGTGTTCAACAAGTGTTAGTAATGGAATGTGTCCTAATGAGATTTATTTATGGATCTCTTGGCTCTAGACTCGATTAGTGCATTTTGGTTTTAGTAATCGGAGGCTGGAGCAGACTGCCACCTATTCAATATCAACTATCTCGGAGTGAGAAAGTCAATAGAAGTCGGTTATCTCCCGTGACAAAAGAAGACAAGTTTTTTGTTGAAGAGAGAAACAATAATGGCTGAGAAGGGTTGTGCATTGCATCACTGGGTCCATGATGTCATCTTTAATGTCAGCAATCAACATTGTGATTCTGACAGCATATGTATTGACTCGGTTTCTACCTAAGTTATGTAAAGGGCTTCTTTCTTTTCACCCTTTATCCATACATTTCTTTTTCATTCTTCAACCCCTTTAATGCTTACCAAGACGTCATTACTAACACCTTGTTGTGATTGTTCTAGTGTTAGCTCAATCTTAGTCGGCATTCTTCCCTTATATAATTCTAAATCCTAATCATACCTAAAGGACTGCTATTTCTACTATTGGAGTTCCTTGGGTAGATCCCCTTCGTACTGGTTTGGATCAGAATGACAAATTACCTAACCATACCACCTTATGAATTCCATAATCCTCGTGAAATAAATTTGTAAGGGTATGAGATCGAAAACCATAAAAACCATTTTCAAAGAGTATCAAGCACATTGAGTTGATTAGATCACTATTAATATTCAAGATCACATTTAAATACAAATTCACCCCTTATTTTAAATACTAATTCACTTAGTTTTTGAATATTTGTGATTAAAATTTGTCTTGAAATACCATGGGGAAAACTTTTACTTAGCATGAATTACATGGAACATAAACTTGCTCCCCCTCGATTTTACATATGTTTGACACCAAAAACAATGATACCAAGTTTAAAAAAAAATGAATATAAAATTGAGGGTTAGCATGTTTAGCACACAAAATTGAAAAGATTATGAATTGTCATTGAAGAATTCTTGAAAAAGTTTGTGCCTCAACCACCTAATCATCTTATAACAATCAATCTATTTAATAGTCATTATTATTTCGTAGATGTTATTAAGACCTTTTATAATGTGTTGAATACATAAGAATTGTCATGTTATGATGTATCCAACAATCATTAAAACATTGTTTTTCAGAAAAACTCCCCCTCAAACTTTGACTCATTTAAAAAATGACACCAAATGTAGAATAATTGTCTTGTAAAACAATATGAGGGATGGAGTGTTGAACACACAATTTTGAAAGATTTTGAATCGTCATTGAGAAATTCTTGAAAAATTGTGTTTAACTTTTTGAAAAACCAAATGTTAGAAGACTTCTCTTTCTACGCTAAGGAATTAAGTACACTTATGCGTACCTCTCCTTAGTCCGTACGGGTTCGAGTTCAATCGAAGTTGAATACAAGTCATCAAGAAAAATTAGAAATGACATGTTTTGAAAACATTTGTAACTCCTGTTCGAACTTCATTTACACGCCCGTGTCGATATTAATCAACATTTCTAGGTACGTAAATGTTATCGATTCCAAGAGACATGTCAAGAAGAATATTTTTTGAAACATTTTCTGATTTTTTGATTTTGTATTTTCTTTTTGAAATTTTATATTTTTGTATTTTTCTTTTTTATTTCAAAAATATTTACATGTTGACCTCAGCATTATTATGTGATGGTGAAATAGTATTCCAACTCTTGTTCATGATGTACTGTCCTTATCTGGCACGTAGGAAGCAACATTTTTGGAACCATCCTTTAAACTTGATAGTTTATTGCTGTGGTCCGTGAATTCCGATTTTCTGAACTGTTAGAGAACATAAATTCATGCTTATTCATCAGATGAAAAATTTCCATGAAGCCCTGTTATCACAATATCAGTCCTTTTTAGCAACCAAACCAGAGTCCTTCCTTTGTAATTATATAAAGATGTACCTGCATGTATGTAAGTGTACCATGCACTGACATCAAGAGTTTTGTTTTGCAATTCATAAAGGTTAGAGAAATCGTCATTTGAGACCGATTTTGTGGTTACACTTTGTCAACCTTGTTTGTGCTAGATTTGAAATCTATTCTAGAAGGAACCCACCCTAAGACCAACTGTCTTGAAAATTTTACCTGTTGGTTTCCACCTAAGACAAGATCCATGAGTCATTGTTTTCTCATGCACAATGGGAAGTCTTTTTGATTAAAGACCTATGTCTTTTTGGGATCTGTCTTTTTAGTTTCTTTGCAAAACTTGTTTTCTCTACGGGTATGTATCTTTTTGTTGTCCTTAGTTAGGATTGAACCATAGCACGTGAAGTTTGAATTTATTCAGGAATTTTGTTACACAATAATCATGATTTGCATTTAAGACACATTTCTGACATGTAGAACAAACAAAATGTTTGGAGTCCGAAAAACTTTCTAAGAATTCCAAGAGTGTTCTGCTATTGGGCACATCTTTGTCTGACGCAACTACTCTTAGAATGCTGCCAATTCCTAGACTTTTGGTTATTGATCCTAGGGTTTGGTTTGCTACCATTAGATGTGCTTTGTGATCTAGCAGAAGGCATCACACTAGGTTCTGAATTCCTACCACTTTCTTGTATCTTTTTCTTAGCTTCCTCTAGGTAGTGATTATGAACCATGTCATTTGAGCTATACCTAGATGAGCCAGGTGCAATCAATAGAAATGATGTTTTTGCAACAGCCGATTCTCTTCCTTATTCAAATAATGTGAAGTAGACTGTTTTGAACAATTCGTTAGTGACATCAACCTGGGAGGCAAACCGTTGCTTTGAAAATCTATGTCTTCAAACTTAAACCATCGGTTGTTACAAGCCTAATTGGTTTCTACGTGTTGTAAAGCCGGTTTCCCTAAGATTGAAGATTTTGCAACTTAGTATTTCACACTACTTCCTGGTTAATTTCCTTAACCATTTTTTAATGCTGCAATATGCAAACCCTTTTTCCTGAAGTTGAGCTTTGATTATATCATTATTTGCAATCAAAGAATTGTGTTTTTTAGGATCTTAAGCTCTTGTTGTCTTGATAGAATCAAACATTTTCTTTTGTAATGCTTTTTTTCAAAGTCTCATTTTTCTGAAGTAAATTATCCACTTTATGTTCAAATTCGATGTTTTATTGTTTTTCCCCAATTACATCTAAGTCATGTTTTAATCATGGCATCAATACATTTTTACTTTTGAAAAATTGACCCTGTTGCCCTTCTTTTAAAGCTTGATTTTGATATTTTAAGTTCAAGATTAAACACAAATGTGCTTCCATCCATAAAAAATCTTTTTTTGAAATTAGGCAACGTCATTTTGAGACGGAATATTTTCATATTCAAGAGATTGATTTAAGAGTTATCAGTTTCTGGTTATCAGTTATTTAGCAGGCAAAGATATGTTCATGAACATTGTTCACAATCGGTCATCCTCTCCTTTATTATTTAATTCATGTGCTCATTAAGCTGTTGTCCATATCAAAGATATTGATTTCAGCAGTTGTGTTGAAACCCTCAGCCATTGGCTCCTTCATTAAATATGGGTTTTTGAAAACTGCATCATCCAGCATGAGCATCATTCCTTATCTGCTGCCAGAATCTTGCTCTTTTAATTCTTTCCCACTGCTTTCAGTTCAACCAACTAGCATCCATTGCTTTAACTCAATCAACCTTAACCTCTGTTGTCTTGCAATTGTTTTTCATTCACCCATTGTTATAACTCTTGTTTTATGCTTTGGCCTCTTTCATCAATCAACTTCTTACCAGATTTCATGAATTTGGAGTAGTCTTCACCGAATTTTGGAATCTCGAGTTGAGTGTATGTATAAAGGTAGTTTAACTGTCATTACAACATATTCATCATCCATATACATCCGTGACTTGATGAACATCTGAAACTGTGTCTCGAGTACTTTAAAAGCAGCCATGGATCCAATCTCTTGAAATTCATCTTTGTCAAGTTGTTTTTCTAGTTGGACCCACAGTACATGAACATTGTGCATGTGAAAGTCTCTATATCTTGACCAAAGAGTGTCGCAAATGCACGTTTGAATCCAGACTCGGTTTGAGTTCCTTGTAAGTCATTGTTTGAAAGAAGCTTGAGGTGTGAACGAAGTTGTCAAAAAGATACCATGCAACTCTTTTTTGCTTTGTCTTGAATTTGTTGCATTTGTTGTTCTTCCGAATGAGAACACAAAGATAAAGTATCTTTCGTTTCCATTTTACTGAAAATTATGAAGTAAAAATGATTTGTAGGATCTTAAGTAGATGTGTTGTGATTGAAGTTGTGGTAAAAAGAAAGCAATAAACGTTCACGGGATTTTACAAGTCTATGATTAAAACCGAGAAAAGAATTGTTTTCTTTCGCGGGATTTTACAAAATCAATAGAAAACCGTGAATGTTAATTGATTTGGATTAAGGTTTGTTTGTTGTGAATTGAATGTCTATGAAAATTCAAAAACCCTAAAGCTGGCATATTTGCTTGAAATTTGTTCTTATTTCGCTTGGACTGATTATGACATATTTCGCTTCAAACTTTACACATTTCGCTTTAAAACTAAAACTGCATATTTCGCTTGAATTTGAAACATATTTCGCTTGTACTCAGTGTTGCATCTCGCATGAAATTCAACATAATTCGCCTTGGAAAATCAACTTTGCATGTTGTGGCTTTAAAGCAAGCCATATCCGCTAGAAATTCAACTTTGTCTTGTTACGCTTGAACTTTAAAATTTTTTGGCAGAGTGTCATTTCGTAAATGTAAAATTTCGCTTTGATTATACACCTGCATATTTCCCGCTTGATTCACACAAACATGCATTTTTCGCTACCCAGTGACATATTCTCCGCATGGCCTAACTTACATATTCCCACTTGGAAATCACTTTTCGGGTAGTTGGACCACTTAAACTAGACAACAAGAATGTTCATTGTCTTATTAGGCTTAAAATGTAGGAACTATGTTCCCTTTGTTTTGACCGTTAAGACCCCACAAAAAAAATAAGCCAATCACAAATAACTATCGAAAAAAATCAAACCAAATAAGCCTTTTATTCAATAAGCCAATTTTAATAAGCTTAAAATCTACCCTTGTAGCTTATCTATTGCTTGAAATGGCAACAATAGAGGATATAGAACAAGTGTATCAAGGAGTAAGCAAGCAAACCAAACCAATAAGCCCAAATTTTTTTTGAGCCGTGAGCTTATTTTCAAAATAAGCCACAAAATTTTCAGCTTATAACCAAAAATGAAACACAAGAAGGTTTTGAACAAGTGAAGCAAGAAGTGAATGAGTAAAACAAACCAATAAGCCAATTTTTTTTTTGATTCGTGAGCTTATATAGAGAAATAAGCCACGAAAATAAGCTTTTTGAGCTTATTGAACCACAAAACAACCACGATCCACCCGAGGCTCTTGATACCAAATGTCGAATCCAAATAATCACTTCACTTCATATTGACGAACAAGAAAAATAAGATTGGATGATGAGAAGAATTTGTAGAGGAAACTGATAAAGTGAAACAGGTAAAAGGAAGTTTACATGCAAGACACTATGTAAACCAAAATGAACCATACCCACTCTCCATCCATGAGAGTGGTTTTAAACTATTCAAAAAGGCAACTTGCCTTTAGTATTTCTACGGGCCTGGCTCGGGTTTACTTAGGCTTTCGCCCGATACACGTAATCGGTTAGCTTACATATAAGAGCCCGTTTACCCGTCTAGCCTATTACAACGTATATTAATTAATGACCGAGACCTAATATAATTAATGAACGAACTTTGTTCGACTCAATATTTTGAGGCTAACAAAATTTCTTTTAAATTTTTTATGTTCTCAAATCCAATCATGATAATTTAAATTGCTCTCTAGTTTAATAGTATATAGCCTCGTCTTAGAAGCCTTACTCATAGCTCCTTGGGTCCATCCTAGACTTATCCCAAGTATAATGCACGCGACTGGGTACACTGCTCGTTAGTGTTTATATATACTTATGGCGAATCGCATATTATAAATTTAAAACCTGATCTATTTAAAAGAAAATATGCATCAATGTATTTGTCATAATATTTCTCAAAGTTAGAAATATATCTTGGCACTCTTCTTTCAAACACGCTTTTACAAGCAGTTACCATAGTTCGATTCCTTGTTGTGCCCTCAACAATGGTGAAGTAAACATCGCAAGGGAGGCGTTTGCATTCGTTGATTTCTTTCTCTCTACGACACGTCAACTAACCTTTTTACTTGACAAAAAAGGAGAAATAGACTAAAACAATGATTAACTTGGTAAACTTTATCTTTAATAAGAAAATGAGTTTAGTCTTTGTCATCAAAAAAATGGGGAGATGTGTTAATACAAATAATGCTTAAAAAACGTTATTTTATATTTTCCGCCACTCTACTTTGAAGATGACAAAAATGTAAAAACGATCCTAACGAATAAAAAATAAGCGTATACACGTTATTAGTCGTAAATTTCCATTATCATTTAAAGTATGTACAAACAAATCATTAAACTTGATTAGTGATCAAAGATATACCTTTTTGTCTTAAACTTTATATTTTACAAATGTAATAAAACCTTTTTATAAAAATATATTATACAAAATATTTTTGTAAATTAAGAAATGTTTTATTTATTTACATAAATTCAAAATCTGGCTTTTCCCCCAAAAAGGACAAAACTGCACCAATAAATATTTCCTCACTAAAAGACAAAAAAGGGAGCGTCTACCTAGGATGGCCCCCAGATAGGTAGAACGGCCCCCATATATATGGGATGGGACCGTGGTACCATCTATAGGAGAAACGATCCTCCCCCTTGCCTATAAATACTGCACTATTTTTAGCTAATTTTCTATCCCTTTTACAAACAGTATATGTTCTAATTCTCTCCCTACATCTCTCTATATCTTTCTAATCTTTGATCACTAACTTGATTAATCTTGTTTAAGTAATTTATTCTTTCTTCCCTTAAGTATAAGAGAAGAACACTCGTATTCGCCAAGAAATGAAGTGTTGTAGATTAGTGTTTCTCTCCTATCTTCTTCTAGATTTGATCTCTTTATTATCATTCTTATGTAGTTGTGTAGATCTAGATAGTGTATAAATCTGGAAGTGTTGTAAAGGTTCAATAGTATTTTATCCCTTAAAATACTCTTGTGAAGTGGTAGATGTAGATTGGTTCTAGCTAAGATTAGGAGTCGACATTTAGCTTAGTGTTAGAAATTGGTATAAGCGACGTGTAACGGTTTTCTCCGCCTAAAGGGAGCTTGTTGACATAGTGAAATCTCAAGTCAGATACTCAGGGAGTGGAGTAGGGCAAAGAAGAGCTTCGTAGCTAAACTACTATAATTCTATATGTTATGGTTTGATTGTTCTATTTCCTTTACTTTTATCTTGTCCAGTTATATTTCACGTAGCTATAGTTTATATGTGTTTTTGGTTGGTTACAATGTATATATATTGTCATAACATTTGTTGGTTGATATCACATAAAATCAAATCTAGTATTTTTATAAGCAAACTTTTAAAATGAGAATTAACGGTGAAACTATTCAACCCCTCCTTCTAGTTTCCGCAATTAAGATCCGCTAATGGATTACAAAGAGCTGGGCAATCAAGAACAGAAATAAAGTGTCAAAACTAATTTTTATTATCAAAGTGAATTTGTTACACGTTTGGAACTGAATGATTACAAGAAAGGAGTTGGAATTACAATCTAGAACTTAACTGGAAGTGAAAGTAATAACAGATATTTAAAGTATGCTTTGGAGAGAAAATCTGTTAGAAAGAGTTGAGGAGTTAGTCACGTGCAACTTACGTGCCTAGTCCAGGACTATACATATGCACCTCACGTGCCACCAAATTTTCTAATAGCTTATTCTAGATTTTTCTAAATAGCTTATAACAATCCATCCATCTAAAATTGATCTTGTCTCAATATCAAACTTTAAAAGAAGGGAAATTCTTTTGAATTTCTTCAATTGTTTCCATGTAGCATCCTATTTTGACCTTTTGTCCACTGAACAAGCACAAACAACAACTGCAACATTCCCTTCATAGACATTCTTTAATCCAGATTTGCAAAAGGGATTAACCAACTTGCATCTTTTCCATAGACAAACATGGGTATAACTCCCTATGTACAAACTTCTCCTTTGCATTTCTTTAACTGTGAAATGTGGAAAACATTGTTTATCTGAGTTGAATCTGGCAACTTCAACTTATAGGATACCTGACCTACTCTTGCTAACACTTGAAAAGGGCCATAGTACTTAAGAGATAGCTTGTGTTGCTTACCTTTTGCATGTGTGGTTGCAATTTTTCAAGAACACCTAGTCCCAAAACACATACTCTCTATCTGTCCTATGCTTATTATCTTGGGATTTCATCTTATCAAGAGCTCTCTTCAAATGAAATTTGTAGACCTCTATAGCTTCCTTCCTTACTGTTAGTCTCCTATCTACTGAGTCCACCCTACTTTCTCCCCCCACATAAGGAACATGAACATGTGACTTTACCATAAACAAATTTATATGGTGTGGTATACTAGCATATTGATGGTTTTGTTGTACCACCATTTAGCCAGGGATAACCACTTCATCCAATCCTTAGGTTGTTCCCCATACATACACCTCAAATAACACTCAAGGCATATGTTTACAACTTCAGTTTGTGTTGGAATGTGTACACATAAAATAATATATGTCAGGGAAAATTACTTGAGCCTACAGGGACACACGCGTTAATAAAAAAACAATAATATTAATATATTAAGTGTAATATATTAATTAGTGATAAGTAAACGAGGGTTAAATAATTAAGTGTTTGCTTTGGGTCGATCGAGTATAGAAACCACAAAGGGTTTCAATTTTGTTGATTGTCAAGAATCGGGAGATCGTTTAGCTTATCACTACTAGTACTAGCATACATAATTGTTTTAGGCTACAAACTATTGTGAGTGTTCCAAATAGAGAAGAACTTGGTGGGGTTTAATCTTTGGTGGTTTCACATGGTTATTAGTTTTATACACACGCCTATATTCAAGATCTGTATTCGTTTGATTTATTGCTAAAAGGTACACATATCTTGATCATTTGTTAATTACATTATTCTATACGTTGTATATGTCCCATTCGTTGCATACTCGTGTTATTTAAAGGTTAATAGATTATAAAATCCAACAATGGCATCATGAGCCATCATGTAGAATTTGTAATTAAAAAGAACATAAAATTTGAAAAATTAGGGTTCTTGGTTTATTATTTAAGCCATTTGGGTGTTTTTAATTATCAAGATTGGCTCTTTATTGTTGTTAAAAATAATTAGACGAAACCCTAGGTTGTATGAAATTTTATGTGTTAAAATTCGATAGTTTAATTAGTTAATTGATCGTTTATCTAGTAATTAATTGTTAATTGGTTATCCATGATAAACACATGCATGTTTATCATGGATCGATATATGATATATGCATTCTTGATTAATTGTTTATTGTTCGTCATGCAAATCGATGATAAAAAATATAATATCCATAAAAGGTTAAGTTTTTTATTTTTCGGATTGTTTTGATAACATTGACCACGAAAAAATTCATAAAATAGTCATAAATAAGGTTAAACAAAAAAAAAAATTAAAATTTTAATGGTAGATCCACGACTCAATAGGCTACAACTTTGTAGTTTACTATAAAAGCTAGGGAAGACCCTAGTTATGTCATGTCAAGGCCTAAAGTCGACTGAAATTATTTATCAGCTTTTATATGCTATGTGGTATATATTTATATAAGGCTTACGCAATCGATTTCATCGATGTATGTGGCCTGATTCATTAGAAAAAGGAGCCTTATGTGAATGTAGACATAATTTTAATTATTCGATAATTAAGAACATCGTTTTTATGATTTGCATGTGTAAATGATAAAGTTTAAATAAATGTTATGTCACACCCCGCCAAGGTGGAATCGCAAGGCCAGATCAATATTCATCATCATAATCACAAGGCGTTCAAAATAGAGAAAACTAAAAATGCTTTCATTAAACTTCAAGATCCAAAGCGTGTTATGACAACGCCCAAAACAAAAATCCAACATGTAATGCATGAAGAACGAAACATGACAAGTTCAAATGAAAACTAAAACAGATAAATCATAGACTCCGCATGCAAGCCTATGGTCCAACTAACTCCTCTTCTTAACTCTTCACACGTTTTGCTCACCTGAAAATGATGCTAAAAACGTCAACATAATTGTTGGTGAGAGTTACAGGTTTAAGACTCACTTATGACACCGCGATCAACAAAAACAATATTTACGAACATATATGCTTGGCTATTCTATCATAAAATAAATTCACATATATCTGGGGTGGATCGTACCCCTCCATCCTATAATATTTCCGTGCAAGACTGACCCACTTGACTAGCTAAGTCTGTTCAGGTCTCACACAAGGTCATGTCATCCTCACATACACATGTCTTACCATAATTCATATCACATAGCAATCATATAGTTCGACACTTAAAAACACATATCACGGTTCATAATTCAAAAACAGTTTTGCATCATTTCCATCCAAAAATATAAGTAAAAAGTGGGACTGTAAAACTCACTAATGCAAAGCAAATTCCAATTCCTTCACTTAATCTTGCAAAGAATCTAAACAAAACGATACACACATATGTTACCATCGATTAGGTCACACACCCATGTCGATGTACCAATCACAATGATGAATACTCTATATCCTATCTTGATTCAACTATTCTATATACTCCTCATACTTGCTAACCTCAAATTACCTCATAAACTTTACTTCTCAACTTTTTGCTTTTTACTCAGTTTTTATAGTCACAGGATGACTCTAAATAAAATACTTAAACACCTAATTGGTTATTCTCCTCACATCTCATATCTCCTTAATGAGTTGTGAGCTTCTATAATTTTTGGATAAAAATAATAGTGAGTGTAACCATTTTATAAAAATTCAACATCACAAAGTGTCCAGAATTTGACCTGATTCGACCTTCAAATATTTTAGCTTGAGCAAACCCATTTAAACACATAGGAAAATTCTACAAAAATTCTAGAAAATCATAAACATCATGAACTTGCTACAGTAGAAAGCCCATTAATTAAAAAGATGTTTTGATATAGTTTTTGACCTCACAAACACAACTCAGAATCTGCCCCAAAAACTCAGTTTTGACAACGAATCTTGTTTGATTAATTTGACTAACTTCCACTCACTTTTAGTTCATGAAACTACTTGGGTTGGAAAGTAGACTCTCTGTAGTTAGTTTTTGGCTCAAGAAAATCAATAAAAGCTATCTGTATGACCGAGATATGGCTCTCGCAAGATGACCTAAAATTCTGCCCATATTTCTATTCTGAATTTAGCATAATTAACCCAAATTAACTTACCCATAACCCTAATTATTAACCCTAAAATGATTTTTGATGATCAAAACTTCTTAATTACAGATTATTTACAATAACCTAATCCATCCTTAATGATTGTTACGTTAAATAAAATCAATTGAATTGAAAAAGGATTTAAAAAACATTACCTTAACTCTTGAAAATCAAGACCTTAAAATTTTTTGGGTTTCCCTTTGTTCTTTGTGTTGTTCGACCGGCCAAGGAGAGAGGAGAGGAGAAAAAAGTGATTTTTGATTAAGTTATGATTTGTATTTATAGGCTTAGAAAAAGATAATTACCAAAAACAAGTTGTAATCAAATTGGGATTCTTTCTCTTTTTTTTCTTCCCTTGTTCGGCCGATCCACACAACCACCCTTTTAATTATATTTTTTTTCTTTTATTTATTTATTATACATTTACTTTAATTCTAAGTAAAAACCTTTAATTATTTTGCTAAACCTTGAATTTTCTAACTAGTTTTCAAACTAACTTTCGATTCTAACTATTTTTAGAAATAGAAAGTACTCTACAATCTATAAAATACTAAACTAATATATATATATAATATGAATTACATATATATAGTACATACACAGAATATTACGTACACGACATTTGAAACTATACAAAGATTTCAAATGATTTCATTTCCATAAGTACCATGATTCATCACTCATGTACTTCCATCTCATACACATATAAAACACATAAAACACATATTAACACACATAAACTGAACTATACAGGCTTTAACTAACCTACTAAAATCTCATTTGTCATAGTATCCCCTCCTTTAGGAAATCTCGTCCTGAAATTTTAACCATTAGTCTCGACATTAACATTCTCAAACAACTGTGGATACTTAGCCTTCATATGATCCTCACATTCCCAGGTAAACTCTGGTCCACGCATGGAATTCTATCGCACTTTCACAATAGGTATTTTACTACGCTTAAGAGTTTTGACCTCACGGTTCATAATCACTAAAGGCTCTTCTACCAAACGTAAGGTCTTATCTACCTTAATCTCATCCAATGACACATGCAAATTTGCATCAGCTAAACACTTATTTTGATTTGACACATGAAACGTGTCATGCACACTACTCAATTCTCTAGGTAATCTCAACCTATATGCCACATGACCAATCCTCTCGAGGATCTTGAAAGGTCCTACAAATCTTGGAGCTAACTTTCCTTTCTTTCTAAACCACACTACACCTTTCCAATGTAAGACTTTTAACATTACATGATCACCAACTTGAAACTCTAAAGGTTTCCTTCTATTATCTGCATAGCTCTTTTGACGATCTCTAGCACCTTTAAGCCTATCTCTAATCACAACCACTTTATCAGTTGTTTCTTGCACCAACTCTGGTCTAATTAATCCGATATCTCCTATCTCAGCCCACAATACCAGCGACCTACACTTCCTTCCATACAACGCCTCAAAAGGAGCACAACGAATTCTCGAATGATAGCTATTGTTATAGGAAAATTTAGCCAATGAAAAATAAATATTCCAATTTCCACCAAAATCAATCATGCACGCTCTTAGCATATCCTCTAACGTTTGTATTGTACACTCGCTTTATCCATCCGTCTAAGGATGATAAGCCGTACTCATATCTAAATGCATTCCCAACGCTTTTTTGCATCGTTTGCCAAAACCTTGACGTAAAACGTCCATCCCTATCAGAAATAATAGATGTTGGTACACCATGTCGTGCAACAATCTCATCGATGTACAACCGTGCTAACGTTTCCATACTATAATCCTCTCGTATTGTCAAGAAATGCGCCGATCTGGTCAACCTATCAACTATGACCCAAATCGTATCATGACCACTACTTGACCTTGGAAACTTTGTTATAAAGTCCATAGC